>CAUYRH010085552.1:0-64804 GCA_963574655.1 Perodicticus potto
ACTCAAGATAGGTATAATAGTACTACTCACACAAAAACTTAAATTTCACCTCAAAAAAAATCACAAGACAAAAGAGAAAGCAATTTTGATTTGTCTTTTACACATTATATAAAAATATCACATGTATCCTTAAAATATGTACATCTATAATGTATCAATTTAAAAAAGAAAAATAAAATGCCATACTGGCCATTTCAAATATTTAGGCAACAAAATCACAGCTTTCTATCTTATCCCCTTAGATTGGGCTCAAAATAAAAAAAAAATATATGCAAATCTAAATTTCTTGATCACTAAATGATGTGAATTATTTGATTATTCTAAAACATAATATATTTGTAGGTAAACAAAAAAAAATCTGATATACTCTTGTAAACCCTGGCTCTTTTGAGCATACTTATAGTATATTAAAATCTAGTTTATGATTTAATTTGTTTTAGTGTTTAAATTTTAAAATATTTAATCGACAAGAATTATCTATATCTAAGACACAAAGTGATAATATGATATATATATGTGCTTTTGTTGCCCATGCTAGGGTCACAGTCAAGAGTCACTGCCACAACCAATGTGAAGACACATGAGAGGAAATGGGCCTTCACCAGATATCGAATCTGTTGGGACCTTGATCTTGGACTTCCCGCCCTACAGAACTGTGAGTAATAAATTTCTACTGTTTTTAAATTATCCAGCTTAAGGTGTTTGGCTGTGTATGGTAGCCCAAACTGACTAAGACAGATGGCTTTGATTTTTTTTTCCCTGTTTAATTGCTTTAGGTAGGATTTCCAGCACAATGTTGAATAGAAGTGGTAAGAAAGGGAATCCTTATTCTTGATTTTAGAAGGGAAGCTTTCACCTTTTTGGTATTGGGTATGATATTAGAGATACGGGCATGTCAATGATCAGTTGTATTCCCTCTGTGCCTAATTTGTTGAAAGTTTTTAATCATGAAAGAATGCTGCATTTTGTCTAATGCATTTTCTACATCTATTGAGATGAATATAAGGGTTTTGTCCTTATAACTACGTGTATGCTAAAACATCATTCCAAGGACACGTCCCAGCTGATCATGATGTGTGGTCCTTTAAAGTGCTGTTGTATTCAGTTTCTTAGCATTTTGTTGTGAATTTTTGTATTTTTTAAATCAGGGGGTTTGGACTATAATTTGATTTTCCTGTAGTGTTCTTGTCTGGCCCTTGTGTCAAGGTAATATAAAATGAATTTGGAAGTGTTTTCTTCTCTTTAATTTTTGGATGAAATTGAGAAGGAGTAGCTTGGTAGAACTCACCAGCGAAGCTCTCTGGCTCTCGGCTTTTCCTCATTAGGAGGCTTTTGACTATGATTCAATCCCCTTAATCACGACTGCTCTGTTCAGATATTTTAGTTCTTCATACTTCAGTCCTGGTGGTTGTATGTTATCAGGAATTTATCCATTTTTTCTAGGCTGTACAATATGTTGGTGTACATTTTTTCATAGGAGACTCTTACTATCTTTTGTATTTTTCTGGCATCAGTTGTGATGTCTTCTCATTCATTTGTTTTTACTTATCTCTATTTTTCTAGGTTCATCTGGCTAAGAGAGTCTTAATTCTGTTTATTTTTTGAAAACCGAACTCAGAGGTTTTTCTTTTTTATCATTTCCATTTTCATTCTAATCCATATTATTTCTATACTGATCTTTGCCATGTCCTTCCTGGCACAGACTCCGGAGCCAGTTTCTTCTTTAGTTTCTTAAGTTGTACATTTAGTTTTTTTGACATATTTTCTTTCTTTTAATGTAGATATTTATTTATTGCCATAGACTGTTAGGCCTAGGCTAAAGTACGAACATACGAGTTAACTCCTGACAAATTCCTGGATTGCAAGTCCCCAACAAAATAAAGTAAGTCTGGTTCACTCCCAAGATAGACGGGAAAGTACTCACTAACTTCTTGCTTGACGAACTCCTGGGCCTGGGAAATGAACTAACTGTCCGCAGACTGACCTTTAATCGAGAGATTACTGAGACTAAGCTGTATGGAGGTAAAGTACTGGAACTAAAATGTATGGGAAAATATTAAAACAAAGATGTGGGATGTATGGCTAACTGCAAAATTCTGCTTCTGTACTATACTTGCTTGTTACCCCTCCTGAATGCGCCTGGAGAGGCTGCATGCCAACTAGGGTGCAGACTAAGCCTTAAAAACCCGACCCCTTAAGCACTCGGGGGCTGCTCTTAGAAACCCCATGTTGGGACACTGAGGCAGTCGCCAGCCGGCTCTTCAATAAAAGGACTCTGCTGTAAATTTGGTTTCTTTGGCAGTGTGGTCTCCTGGGAAAAACAGGACTTTCCTCTTAGACTGCTTTTGCTGCATCTCCAAAATTTGGGGCTCTATTTCCATTTTCATATATCTAAGGATTTAAAAAGTTAAAAATATATATTTTAGACTCATTTGCTGTCTAGGAGTCTGTTGTTTAATTTGCATATGTTTGTGAAATTTGCCAAAATTTGTCCTGTTATTGATTTCTCAGTTTATACCACTGTAGTCAGAAAAGATACTCGAAATGATTGCAATCATTTTCAATTTGTTAAGACTTATTTTGTGGCTGAAAATATATCCTGGAAAATGTTCTGTGTACTCTTAAAAAGTACATCCTCGGTGGCGCCTGTGGCTCAAGGGAGAAAGGCGCCGGGCCCATGTGCCGGAGGTGGTGGGTTCAAACCCAGCCCTGGCCAAAAACTGAAAAAAAAAAAAAAAAAAAAGTACATCCTGTGTTGGATGGGATGCTCTATGGCAGTGGTTCTCAACCTGTGGGTTGCAACCGACAGGAACTGTGATAAAAGGCCATGGCATTAGGAAAGCTGAGAATCACTGCTCTATGGTATAAGTCTGTTAATTCCATTTGATACACAGCGTTACTCAAGTCCACTGTTTCTTTATTGATTGTTTTATGAATGAACAATCCATTGCTAATGCTGGGGTATTCAAGTCTCCTACTGTTACATTATTGCTATCTATTTTGCCCTTCTGAACTGTTAATTGTTTTATATACTTTGGAACTCTAATATTGGATAGATATTTAATTTAAATTGTTATGTCTTCTTGATTAATTAGCCTCTTTATCATTAAGTAATTACCTGCTTAGCTCTCTCTTGTGAGAGATTTTGACATAAAGTCTATTTTATTTAATATAGTTATAGCCACCTCTGTTCTTTTTACCATTTATGTGAAACATGTTTTTCCATATCCTCCTTTCCCACTTTCAGTATGTGTGTCTTTAAGGCTAAAGTGAGTCTCTTACAGGCAGGGCATTGTTGATTTTTTTTAATCTATCAGCCATTGTGAGTTTTTTGATTGCATAATTTAATCAATTTACATTTAATATAATTACTGAGAGATAAGGATATACTATTGAAACCACTTTTACAAATTGAGGTGCAAGGCTAGGAATAGGGTAAGGGCCCCCAAATCTTTGTGAAGGAATAGGCTTAGTTAAAAGTAATGAAAGTAATCTGCAACTGTCTCTTTGTTTGCTTGGTAACAAAGTAACTGTCCCCTATTTGCTTCCAGTTGGTAGTTACTAAGATGTTAACTTTTTCCACATAGGTGGTAGTTGCTAAGATTCTTAACTTTTCTCCATAAATAACATCACCTTCTGGAACCCTAAAAGTAGTTTCTAAGATATCTTCCAGGTCCTGCATTCCAGGAGATTGTTAACCTACCCAGACCAGTGGCCCATACCAAGAAAGTGACTATTAAAATCGTGACTCCACTACTATGAAACTAATTTATAGCTGTCGTATGAAGGGTATAACCCAACTATAACACAAGAAGATGGGGAAAGGGTCAAGGGTAGGGAGGGGAGTGGGGAGGTTTGGGTGGAGGGAGGGTAATTGGTGGGGCCACATTTATGGTGCATCTTAGAAGGGTATAGGTGAAACTTACTAAATGCAGAATACAAATGTCTTCATATAATAACTGAGAAAATGCCAGGGAGGCTATGTTAATCATTTTGATGAAAATAGTTAAGATTGTACATGAAACCAGCACATTGTACCCCTTGATTACACTATTGTACACAGCTATGATTTAATAATAAAGACAAAAATAAATAAATAAATAAGTAAATAAATAAAATCATGACTCCAAGAGCTAAGCAAAACAAGATTATTTCCAGACCACTGTAATTTCACCCCAAATTTAGGCAATTATCAAACCTAATTACCTAATCCCCTGTCTGTCAAACTATCTTTAAAAGCCCTGTGTCCTCAATTCTTGGGAGGGGGATTTAAGAAATTCCACCCATCTCCCCACTTAGCACTACGTAGAATAAACTTTTTCTCTGCTATAAGCCTGCTGTCTCCAGATATTTGCTTCCTTTTGGACATCAGGCAGATGAACCTGGTTGGGTGGCAACACTATTGTCATTTTTTCCATTGTTTTATGACTGTTTTATAGTTCCTTTGTTTTTTTCTTCCTCTTTTGCTGCCTTTTCTTGGTGATGTTTGGTGATTTAATTTTTTTTTTGTAGTAGTATCATTTTATTCCTTTCTCTGACTTCTGTGTATTTATTAGAGGATTTATTTTTCTTGTTACCATGGGGCTTGCATAAAATTTCTTATAGTTATAATACTTTATTTTAAGCTGATAAAGAATTATATACAAAAACTCTATACTTTTATTTTCCCTCACCCATATTTTAGAACACTTATGTAACACTTTACATCTCTTCGTAGGATGTATACATTATCAGATTTGTGATGGTACAACTATTTTTAATGTTTTTGTTTAAATTTTATACTAAAATTAATAATTAACATATAACCTTTATAGTATTATAGTATTCTGAGTTTGAGTATACTCTTACCTTTTGAGTGAATTATATACTTTCATTTGTTTTCATGTTGCTAGTGTCTTTTTATTTCAACTTGAAGAACTCCCTTTAGCATTTCTTGTAAAGGAGGTCTCATGGTTGTAATCTCCTTTTGATTTCTTCATTTCTGAAAGACAAACTTGCAAGATTTAGTATTCTTGGTTGGCTTTTTCTTTTGTTTTCTTTTTTTTCTTTTAGATCTTTGAATATGGCATCCCACTCCCTTTCAGCATGCAGGTTTCTACTGACAAATCTGTTGATGCCCTGATGGAGTTCCCTGGTATTTAACAAGTCTTTTCTCTCGCTTCTTTTAAGACCTTCTTTGTCTTTGACTTTTAACAATTAGAGTGTAATTTATCTCTGAGTGTTCTTTCTTATGTTGCTCTTGCTTGAGTCCTTTGAGCCTCATGAATCTGGATGTCCTTAACCTTTGAGAAGTTTTCAGCCAGTATCTCTTTAAACTTTCTGTATCTTTGTCTCTCTTCTTCTTCTGGGACTTCCATAACCTGTATACAGTTGTGCACCACATAACATTTCAACAGATTATCCATATAACAATAGTCTCATAAAATTATAATTCTGTATTTTTACTCTACCTTGTCTATGTTTGGATATGTTTAGATATACAGAAATCATTGCATTACAATTTCCTTCAGTTCAGTAACATATTGTACAGGTTTGTAGCCTGGAGCCATAGGCAGTACCATAATGCCTGGGTGTGCAGTAGATTATATGTCTAGGATTGGGCAAGTATACTCCATGATGTTCATATTAAAAAAATCACCTAACAACATATTCCTCAGAACACATCCTCATCATTACGTGATGCATAATTGTATTTATAAACTTGATGGTATCCCATAAGTCCTTATGCTTTCATCACTCTTTCTTATTCTTTTTTCTTGTTTCTTTTTTTCACTCTAATTAGCTAATTTCCAATGACCTATCTTCAATTTTCCTAATTCTTTCTTCTGCATAATCAAGTCTGCTATTGATGTTCTATACTGAATTTTTTAGGTCTGTCAAATTGTATTTTTGAGCTTCAGAAATTTTTTTGATTCGTTTTATGATTTCTATTTCTTTATTACACTTACATTTTGTTTATTGTTTTATACATTTTGTTTAGTTATCTATTTTCTTGTATTTCACTTAGCGTCCTTAAGATGATTATTTTGAACTTTTTTTAGGCAATCTATAAATCTCTTTCTTTTTCCTCAGTGCCAATTACTAAAACTTTATTTTCTTTAGTGATTTTATGTTTAGCTGATTCTTTTTTATCCATATAGCCTTGTGTTAGTGTTTGTGTATTTACAGAAACAAATGTGTTTTCCAGTCTTTACTGACTGATTTTGGCAGGTAAAGACATTCTCCTGTTGGGTCCCAGGCTAAGGTGATTATACTTGAGTGGGGCTAGCACCAGTTCATGTCATTGCTACTGATTCAGTAAGGTCTGTGGTTCCTGAGATGTTATTGGGATTTAAGAAGGTGTGGTTCTTGTCTAGTTTTTGGGTAGACTGAACTACCTCCAAGACCATGTAAGTAATGCTGGTGCTAAGATGAGGATTAGTTTCAGGGCTAACAGGTTGCAGACTTGTTATCAGTCAGAAAGATAAGTTTGAGTGCACAGATGGGTTTGACTTCTCTTTGTTCTCTGGGAGGGTTCCTTCTGTGTTCCCCACTGGAATTCTGGCCAGGAAGCTCTGACCCCAGAGTAAGACTTAGTTTGAAAATAAGTCACATGCTTCAGGGTCCATGGCCAAGAATGAAGTTTGCCTCTGAGGAGTGGATAGGCACTATCTCTAGGTAGAGAATACTGCTCCTAACCAAAGATGAGGGGGGATAGAGCTGTGCTACAAGGTCATTTTCAAGTTATGAAGTGGAAAAATGTTAGCTGGACTGCTTGCAGGGTTACAGATGGGTATGTCTCCGTCTGGGTCCTGGGTGGGCAGGAATTGTAGCGTGCGAACTGTGAGAGGGCAGGGCCCCCACAGTTTGGGAGGACATCCAGGGGATGAACCCACCTTTATGGGCCCTTCCCAACAGATAACATATTTTCTATAAGCTTCAACTTTTAACCTAACAGAAGAAAAACATATTTTCATTAAAACTTTACATCTCTCGTATTAACCTGGATAGAGGTGGAACATATTCTTCTTAGTAAAGCATCACAAGAATGGAGAAGCAAGAATCCAATGTACTCAATTCTAATATGAAGGCAGTAGATGAGCTAATACAAGGAGGGGAGAGGGGAATGAGGGAGCAGTGAGGAGGGAAGGGGGATGGGAGTCCCAGTGTATAGCACACCTTTTGGGGGAAGAACACAATTATAAGAGGGACTTTATCTAACAAATGCAATCAGTATAAATGAATTCTTTGTGCCCTCAATGAATCCCAAACAATAAAAGAAATAATAATAATAATAATAAAACTTTAGCTTTTAACCTCACAGCTGCATTTCAAAGCAGTCATGTATGTTTTCCAGCTAATTGTGTAGATAAGTATTATCGCCCATATTTCAGAGGTCACACAGTAATAATAGATTATGTTTACCTGGGAATTTGTGCCTGTTTTTCATCTCATAATTAAGTTGAAAATGTGTCTTGCTTCCTTGAAAAACAACTTTGCACTGCCTCCTTTAAAAATAAAGCGTTCGAGCACTCAGGGCTGATGATAGAGTAAAATACCCCAGTCCTCCCGATCTGATCTTTGCCTCTCAATTCCATCTCTATTTCTCACATCTTTGTCTTTTGTGTTTTATTTTATCTATTTTGTTTCATCATTTCCCACCAATCTCACTCTATTTTGTTTATTTTTTGTGCAGGGTTGCAAGAGGACTATTCTCAAACATAGTTGAGAGTAGCTGGAGCTGAATTACAGTACTGATTCCTCATCAAAATATGTAAATTTAGAAATTAAAAGTAATTGTCCAAGACAAATTCTAGAAAGATGATAAAGGCTTTATCTGTTTACGATAAAGTCAGAAAAATACTTGGTATATTTTTAATTAGTTTCTTCTATGAACTAAATTATTTACATTTCTCTTATTTGGCAGAATAGATGGAAATGGCTCTTATAGCAATCCCTAATATGCTTAAGTTTGATTTCTGAGCACATTTATGTATTTTCTTTTTGCTTGTTCTTATTTCTCTTCTTAACCGAGTGGAAAGCTTTGCTTTTCCCTACAGATAATTCACAGACAACTGCCTAGCTTGTGGCCCACTTTAGCCCTTACCCATCTGAATTTAAAATGCTATCACAAGATTCCTTCTAAATCACCAAACCCTACAGACTATTTTCTCTCTGCATTTTTATTTGTCACTTATTTTCTACTTTGATGCTTGCAATACTAATTCAAACTTCCATTTCTCTCTCTGCTTAATAAAAGGTTCATCTGCTAGCAATATTAGTAACATTTTTTAATCTTAATTTTTAAGCAATATTGCTAATACTTTTTAACTTAATTTTTAAGATTTCAGTTTTATCTGTAAAATTTTGAAAGAAAACAACTGTGCTGGGTGGCACCTGTGGCTCAGCTAGTCGGATGCCAGCCCCATATACCAAGGGTGGTGGGTTCAAACTCAGCCGTGGCCAAATTGCAACAAAAAAATAGACGGGCATTGTGGCGAGCACCTGTAGTCCCAGCTACTTGGAAGGCTGAGGCAGGAGAATTGCCTAAGACCAGGAGTTGGAGGTTGCTGTGAGCTGTGTGATGCCACAGCACTCTACCAAGGGCGATAAAGTGAGACTCTGTCTCTAAAAAAAAAAAAAAAAAGAAAGAAAGAAAAGAACTGTGCTATTTTACTAAGAATCATTTTTGGTAGCCTGCATCACACTGAGAATTTTGATACAAAGGAAGGGATTATTTTAAGTCATATTTAAATCAATGTTTTAAAAAAAGAAAATACTTACGGTGCATCTTACAAGGTTACAAGTGAAAATTACTAAAAGTGTAATATCTTCATATAGTGATTGGAAGGTCATGAACACTATGTTGGATAGTTCAATGAAAATATTTTAGATTGTATATAAAGTCAGCACATTGTGCCCCATGATTGCACCAATGTACACAATTTTGATTTAATAAAAATTAAAAAGAAAAAGAAAATATTTACCAGAGATAAGAGTTTAGAAGATACCAGTCTAAATTTATTTGCATGTAAATAGAAAGTTTTGTAATCATGGTGCCAAGATCATAACATATTTGAGAAGTATTCCATAAAAATCAATGTTTTCATTTTAAGCCAATTTAGTTTCATGGCTTATTGATAAAATATTATAGTTATATGTATAAGAAGATACTGTTAAACAATCTCAAATTTTAAAGAAAGCAATAATAATTCAAAACAGCTTGACTTTATTCTGATTTGTCTCCAATAAAATACTAAAAGTAGAAATGAATGAAAGAAGGAAGGTGAAAATGTGAAACTGCTCTGCAAATCACAAGGCAAGAATTGTGGTAAGGGCCTAAAACTCTAAGAAGGCATAGGCCTAGCTAAAAATAAAGATAATAATCACCCACTGTCCCTTCCTTTCTTGATAATAATTTGCTTAACTATAATTGCCACTCTGGGGTCACATAGCTGGTGGTCCTAAGGATCCTTCACTTTCCCCATAGTTAACAGCAGGTTTTGAAACCTCAAGGTAGTTTCTGAGATATCTTCCAGGCCCTGCATTCCAGTGGATTAGCTAATCCACGCAGACTAGTAGCCTATCCCAAGGAACCGATTCAACTGGTTTTGTTGACACTCCTCCCCCCACCCAAAAAAATCCTTCCACCAAGGAAGATAATTTCTACCTGTCCCCAAACCAAATAAGCAGACACAATCACCTAGCCTTTTACCTGCCAAACTGTCTTTAAATACCCTTTCTCCCAATTTTTCTGGGAGACAGAATTGAGAAATTCCTCTCATCTCCTTGCTTGCCGGTGTTATTAACCCTTCCTCTGCTGTAACATCTGCTGTCTCAGTGTATTGGCTCCCTTGTGAGCAGCAGGCAGTGAACGATGTTGGGTGGTAACAAATACTATAACTGAAAGAAAAAGAAAAGGATCTTCAGAGGTGCCAGTTTCTTAAAACCCTATAATTAATATCATATAAAAAGATATGCAGAGGTCTCAATTTCTTAAGCACCCTATAATTATCAGTAAATACTATTTAAAACAAATTTTCATCCTTCACAATTGAATTTAACCCATCTTTTCTTCTTATTTTTAAACGGAATTGCTTTAGTAGTGTGATTAGATTTGTGCTTTTCCCCCACAGATGATAACATTTGATGATAGTCTAATCTACGTAGTAGTTCACAGTTAGCTTTTTCTCTCTCTTTCAATCTTGTCATAGCCATTTGGCCATTTATACTTGATGTTTGGCTCTTGGGAAGATTTAGAAATGTGTGGTGAATTATGCCCTCTTTTCATCTTTTAGTGCTTTTATTTTATACCTCATTCAATGTTAAAGGAAATGTAACTGCTAAGGGTCAAAGTTAACTTTTGCTAATTGTTTCTGATATAATAGAGACCATACTCTATTTTCTCTTTTTATTATCAATTTTTGATAACAGTATTCTACACAGGCTGATGTCAATCCTTTACCAATTCAACTTAAACTCTACAGAACTACCACCCACTTTTATTAAACTGCTATTACAATATCTAGGTAACAAAACATAATTTTCTAGGTTTCTCTAAATAATGATCACTAACCAATTTCTTGAAGCCATTTCTACCTTAATTGTGTTTTATTGTCTCAAATGTCTGGTATCTCTTTCTCATTATTTTTTACATCATAAAACTTGACATTTTTCAAATTCTAGTTCTTGACACTATTCCTTTTTTCATTATACCCTCCCATGGGTTAATCCGACCAATCTTACAGCTTGAAGTCTTATCTTCATGTAGTTAATCAAGTGTTTTCATAAGTAAGATAACCTGCCCACCATCCCAGTTACTATATTTGATAACAATTTATCATCTCATTTTTAATTGTTTGTATTGTACTTATGTCAACACAAATAAATGACTGAGGCAAAAATCTCAATCAACAGAAGTTTGTTAAGTCAACGTTTTTTAGAATATACCCAAGAAAAACATCAACAGCAGACAAGCTGTGGCTGCTTTTACAAAACAGAAGCTGGAATCTTCAGCATTTAAGGGCATACAGAAGGAAGAAAAAAAGGCAGGGGAGGGGGCTGATGAGGCAAAGTGATCACTTAGATTCCTTTGAGGCCCTAGAAATCTATATTTTATATAAAATAAGGGGAATATCAGCAAAAAGAGAGTGCAGGAAGCATCAATCATATAGATGCCTCTGGGTAAATGGAAGAATTTCTGATTCTGTCTAGTCCTGTTACCTGTAAAGATAAACCTATAATTCATTACTACTGTGAAGTCAGATAGGCTTGAGTTTTAGGTGCTAGACACAAGCACAATTTAGTACAATTAGCTTGTTCTTGCTTATAAGGGATTGAGAAGGAATTTCCTAATGAATGATCCATGAAGCCAGTTCTTCACAGGTGTCTAAAGCTTTTGCCTCCTCTTTTGCATAAGGAGTTAGGTTGGGGTGGCCCTGAGACTTTGATTTTGATTTTCTTTTTACATTTAATTCTACCCCTTCTCCTGAAACACTATCTCTTCCTTTTCTTCCACTTCATCCTGTTGAAATACGTATCCAAGATTTGTCTCAAATGTCTTCTTTATGAAACTCTTTCTGATTACTCAACATAATATGATGATTTCCTCTTTATATTTTCTATTTTATTTATGACACTTATATTACTCAGTTTTTACTGTCTCTTAAATTATCTCTTTGCTTGTTTAATTACTTCTATTAGATTATACTACACTACAGTTAGGCATGGCATGTTAATTTTCTTTGTTTCCTACAGTATTGGGGATATTGAGCCTTCAATGTACTGAGTGCATAAACCCAATTTAATGTTTAAACTTTCTCACTATTCTGGGGGAAGGATTCCAGAAATGAGAGCCCCATAAAACAATCCATACAAAACTGAAGAGAAAGAAGTTGGACAACAGGGTGGCCCCTGTGGCTCAAAGGAGTAGGGTGCCTGCTGGAGGTGGTGGGTTCAAACCCAGACCTGGCCAAAAACTGTAAAAAAAAAAAAAAAAAAAAAAGAAGAAGTTAGACAACCGAAGTGATTTACTTTTGAAATAACTGAAGAAGGCAAAGGAGTTAATCAAACGGAGATTGAGAAGTAACTTTCTCCACTTATTATAGAGTTTATCCTATAAATTCATGTTAACCAGAACAAATCATGGTGGAAAGGAGTCTGGACATCCCACAGGGGTGTCTGGCAAAAATTCTACTCATGTGATATGATATATTCCTTAGGCAGGAAGCTTCCCTGCATAAAACTTATAAATGAGCCAATATGCCCTGGTTTGTCCGAGGATAGTCCACGTCTTCCCTACTGTCCTAGAATATTTTTTATTATCCTTTCTTTTAACTCGCAAAAGTATATCAGTGACTAATTAATTATTTGACCATCTTAATTTGAATACACAAGGCTGGGTAGTTTATCTAATCCCTCTTTCTAATGTGGCCAATCTATGACCTTATAAATTCATGTACTTATCACATTTCCAGAAGATTGATTTATGCTGAACTCCACGTGACGGATCCACTAACTATGAACATGGACCAGAAGCCCCGCGTTTCCCCGACACTGTGCCTCACCGCGTCATGCACATTATTGCTTCTTCCTCAAGACTTACTTAACTAGACCCACATTCTAGAAAGCTGATATTTCTGATAGGTTCTCCATTAAGTCTCACATCTAATACATTTGGGAGATTAAATTAGATTAGAATATTTATTTTGTTTTCTAGGGAATTGAAGAGAGTTTTATAGAAAAAAGTAATTTGAGTGCCTGAGTGAAAGCAGATAAGCCATATGACACACTTCATTTTGGTGAAAAAATGCTCAAACTTTTCATAGCTTTTTCAAAGAAGTTACATATAACACTTTCCAAACTAACCCCTATCAAGAACATCTCATTTGGAATATAATAGCCAAAAGTTACACAAGTACATGTTAGAAATTTTTATTATTGAATTATTTGTATACTGAAGAGTCAAGTCACTGAATTGAACTTGTCAAGCAAAGACAAGATTAATGCACAGAAGCATAGGGTTGATGGGATTATGCTATCTTTTATCTCCCTTTGAGTAATTTTCAATATATTGAAAGATTAAAATGTAAAAAGATTTTTTTTCATTTTATTCTCAACTTTTTATCACCCACCTATTTCTTAAGAAGTAAAAAAATGGCAATGGTTTTCTCCTTATGCCCGCTCACCTGCACTTTTTAAGATCTCATTTAAAAAATAGATGCCTTTAGGGCGGCACCTGTGGCTCAAAAGAGTAGAGCGCTAGCCCCATATGCTGGAGGTGGCAGCTTCAAACCCAGCCCCAGCCAAAAACTGCAAAAAAAAAAAAAAAAAAAAAAAATTGATGCCTTTAGTAAGTGTATAAAATTAAAGTTACCCTGCTATTAAATGCATTTGCCTCTCCAAGAGCTTTACTCTCTTAAGCCAACAGTCATAAGGCCCATTAGGCTTACATGCTACAAAGGGGATAAATGAAGATAAGAGCAGAAAAATGATAGAAGCAAAAGTGAAAATCTGGCATCTGCCTTCTAATCTGTGGCACTGGGGTTTCCTAAAAAGTAACACACCATCATTTGTATCAATTAATCCACATCATACTAATCCCCAGCTACAGCGGAAACCATCTGATGAGGGGAAGAACCGTATGTAGAGCGTAACAGGAGATGGCAGATAGAAGGCCGGGAGGAAGGGCCTGCTTAACGATGTGCTCCGGAATGCATGGCCAGGATTGCTCTACTCAGCTTCTGATGAAGTCTGGTTACTGTATACATATTAGAGGTTGAAATGAATAATTCGGTAAAATATGATTCTCAGTGTGGGTATAGGAAATAGCATAGGTTGAAAAACTGAAGGATTACAGCAAAAGTATAAGGAAGGAGAGATTGGGCACAGAGTCAGAAACCTGATTTTAAAAGAATTCCTTGGCAGTTTTCCTTAATTGCATTTGCTCACATAATTTTTTTCCTTGCCGCCTACATGGAGCACTGGTGCAATGAATGAATGAAGTGTTTTCTAGAAGCACTTCTGCCGTATTGTAGGAGTTTAGTTAACTCTTTGGAAGAAGAGGTGAGGTGATTAACTGTCTTCTGCTTTTGTCTTAGCTACAACACACAACTCTCAGCTCCCTGAGGATTTGGTTTGCGTCACTACTTGAAGACAGGGTAGTTACAAAACCATCTTCCTTGTCTCACCTTCCCCACTTTACTTAAAAGAAAGATGAAAGGGGGCTGAAATTTGTACTCATTCTAGAATTCTGAATCCTTAGAATAGATATATCAATGTGCATCAAAAATGGCGATTCGCTTGAAATTTTGTTAGAGTCAGGACTGGCAGGAACCCTGATCACTTGATGGTCACTTACCGACCCTGTGGTCGCATGTTTACCCATTGCTAGAGAAGTGCATCTGCTTCAGATCTATAAAAATTATTAAACACTAAGCATCTCTTAGTCCAGAACTATCTTAAATCCTCTTCCTTCCCTAACCCCTGGGAAGGGAGATAATAGAAATTATCTCCAATATTTTCTTCTTTCAAATATACAGTATAGTTTTACTTCTTACATGATATCCTTGGTCCATTTGAAATTAATGTATTTACATGTTTGCATGACATGAAGTGCCATAGCTTTTCTGCAACACATTGTTATAATGACCTCCAACTTTTCCAGCACCGTTTGATGAACAGATTCTCTGACGTTGGTTTCCTTGACGGAAACCCAGTCTGTGTCCTGCTTTGGTGTCTTCTCTCTCCGTCTTTGTGCCAGCACCACATTCAAGTAAGGTGGCATCAAAGGACGTTGTGAAATTGTGAAAAGTAACTCCTACAACTTTGTTATTTCATATAACATTTTGACTCTTCTAGATTTCATTTCTATTTAGATTTTTGGAATGTGCTGACAATTTTTAAATTTTTTTTTATATTTTAGAATAATTTCAGATTATCAGAGAAGTCATAAAGGTAGCACAAAGCATTCTCACGCATGTCACATAAAGTTTTCTATACTGGTAATGTCTTTCACTATTACGGCACATTTATCCCAGCTAATGAACCAATGTTGATATATTATTGCTGACTAAAGTCTGTGCTTTATTTTTTTTAGGTTTTCCCTAATGTTCTTTAACTGCTCCAGAATGTCATCTGGAATGCCGTATTACAGCTAGTCATCATGTGTCTGGAGGTTCCTCTTTGCTGTGACAGTTTCCCACCCTTGCCTTGTTTTCGATGGGCTTGAGAATTTTGAGAAGTATGCTCACCAGTCAGTATTTCATATACTGTCTCTCCATTATGATTTATCTGTTGTTTTTCTAACGCTTCCACTGGGAATGTGGATTTGGAGGTAAGAGCGCAGGGTAACATGCCTTCTCATATCGGATCAAGAACATATACTACCAACACGACTTACCGCTATTGATGTGACCTTGGCTACTTGGCTGAAGAAGTGTTTGTTAGGTTTCTCCATTATAAATTTACACTTTTCCCATTTTCCATAGTGTATTCTTTGGAAGACAGTTACTAAGCGCAGACTCTTGTAAGGACCTGGGAATTATGTTCCATCTCATTAAAAGTGGAATACCCAGATAAATTATTTAGAATTTTTCTGCATAGATGACTTGTCTATTCTCCCCATACATTTATTTATTTAATCATTTGTTTATATCTACGATATAAACAAATATTGACTCATAGATATTGACTCATAGATACTATATTTTGAGTTTTAATCCATTATCACCTTATTTACTTTGTTGCTTAAATTGATCCGGCTTTAAATTTTGTAAACTTTTTAGTTCACTGCTGTGTTCCCTTGACATACTTCCACTTTTATAGGTTTCATTTGTATTATTATTTTTTGAACACTTTATTATCTAGCACTATAGGTTTACCTCTTTTACAAAGCATATAGTGGGCTTCTTAATGTTTTTCTTTTCTTAATTCAGTCTGACATTCTCTGATTTTTGCATATGGGTTGGGTGCTATTTTTTTTTTATGTTTCTTTTTGCATACCTCTTATTCTTCTTTACTTCCTCTTTTTGTAGTAAATAAATATATTCATACCATTTAAATTCTTCTGCTGTTTTCATAGTGGTTGTTTTAGTTATATTCATCTTGAACTTTTGTGCAATCTACTTATGGTTAATAATGATTTAATTTTGGTAAAATGTAGCATCTTTTAACAAGATTAGCTTTATGTTCTTACCCTGCCTTTATGATAGCATTATTCATATAAATATTTGCATATATATAAATTAGATTGTGGGGTACATATATGTTTTGGTAAATGCTAGCAAAATAATTATCTCAGGTTTTTTAAATCTTACACTGTTTTTATTTTCCCTTCATTTCTGAAGGACTGTTTTGTTGGATTTAGAATTTTAATGGACACATTTTTTTTTCTTGTATCACTTTAGATATGTCACCTAGACCCTTTTTGACTTGATTATTTCTTTTTTTTTTTTTTTTTTTTTTTGGCAGAGCCTCAAGCTGTCACCCTGGATAGAGTGCTGTGGCATCACAGTTCACAGCAACCTCAATTCCTGGGCTCAATAGAGTGTTCTGCCTCCACCTCCCAAGTAGCTGGGACTACAGGCGCCCGCCACAACGCGCGGCCATTCTTTGGTTGCAGCCGTCATTGTTGTTTGGCGGGTCCAGGCTGGATTCGAACCTGCCAGCTCAGGTGTACATGGCTGGCACCTTAGCCCGTTGAGCCACAGGTGCCGAGCCGACTTGATTATTTCTAACGAGAAATAATCATAACATTGTTTGCATGTATGTTGAGTTGTTTTTCAGTCATATCTGAAGTGGTATTTTCTGCTATCAGTCCTTTGATTACAATGGACAGAGGTTGTGCCAATACAGCTCAAACCCATGAGACTTCCATCATCCATCAATGGAGCAGTGAGTGTGTTGAGAGATGCATTCAAAGGTGTAACCTGTGCCCCACCTCCCCTGCCTTTCATTTTGCTAGATTTTCTGGGGTCTCCCTCACATGAGCAGCTGGTCAGCTGGTGACCCGTGGAGAAGCTGTCTCATTCCTTATGTGATTCTTGTATATTTGGGACCAGTGTCCTGTAGAGAATATGTTTAACTTTTTTTTAATGATTCTACTATGTTTAGGAAACCCCCTTCCAGTACATATCTGGACTCCTGCTTGTCTAAACCAGAATACAATCTTGGGACAGTAAAGCTGCAGGTTTTCCCCCTCTACATGACATTGAGTTTCTGACCTATCTGGCCGCAGATACACAACATTGAATTTCTGACCTGTCTGGAAGCAGAGGCTCTTGTTTGCAAAGTAAAGTCTAATTCTTCCAAATTAAGCACTGGGCAGGCACAGAATGGGAGTAGCCATAAGGAAAAAGTGTCACTATGTCCTACCATTCTTATTTGAAGCATTTGCCATTTTTATTATTTATTTGTTTATTCTGAGGCACCCACGCCAGCATCTGGCTGTTTTTCTATTTTTAGTAGAGATGGGATCTGGCTCTTGTGCAGGCTGGTCTCAAACTCCTGAGCTCAAGTGACCCAATCACCTTGGCCTCCCAGAGTGCTAGGATTATAGGTGTGAGCCACAGGGCCGGCCTCTTCTTGGAATTTTTAAAAAGAAAACTTCCTAACTTGTTTGACTTCAGTCACTTTTCACTGTCTTTAAATAATGAAGTTTTTTGTTGTTATTGTTCTGTTTTTTAATAATTTTTTCCATTTTTATATTTATTTTTTACCCTCTTTGTCACCATTATTAGAAGTCCTATCATTATTAAATTCTTAAGTAGTGTTCAGGGAAATTGATGATACCAATAAAATGTGTCATTTAGTCATTTGAAGGACATGGGGATGGATGCCCTAAATGAAAAATTATTAGAATAAATCTACTACAGACACATGGTTGCTCTCCAGAAACCTCACCATTAGTTCATAGGTTATAGCTGTTCTATAACCCTATTATATCTGCAATTAAGAATTTTTCATAGCATGTAATAGTTGAAACAAGAATTATCAAGTTCAAACATAGCTTGTGTATTTATACAAACAGTAGCATTTTCCAGATTTTCTAAAAAACTTAATCAGTTTTCTTCTTCAGATCCTTAGAATTACCATGGTTCATGGTAAAGTAGGAATATCATATTTTGTCTGCTAGACCACAAAAAATAAATCCCAGACATAAATCCATGATGGGCTCTTACCTACATCACTGCTATTCTTGAAGAATGAATGAGATACTATGACATCAAAATGTCCTGGTGACCTCCTCTTTGCTCTTACGTATATTTCACGGTCCTACCTTCATTGGCACAGTTGGGGAAAATTATCCCCCCAAAATGTAAACTAGGGAGAGAGATTAGAATAGAATAGACAGACTGTATATTTTCTGTACAGTTTAATCTCAGCCTCACTAAGTGACTCTAGCAATTTGAAGATCTATGGTATTTTGGAAAAAATAGCACAATTTAACTGAACAGGAGAAGGAAAATTTCTTTGGCATTTTCTAAGGGTTATCTCCTATTATATTAAGAAAGGGTAGCAGCATTTATTGGAACCAGCAAAAGAGATAAAATTTTGCTTGAAATCCCAATCTCTGGTCTAGGAAAGGTCTTTACTATTTAGCCTTCAGGAAAATGAAAATGACAGATTGCAGCCGTCGGTAGATTCTGACTCCTTTTATGTTTCCCCTACTTTTCTTATTCCCAATAGGATATAGAAACGATTAAACTCTGACTCCAGAATGTGAAACCAAGAAGTTTCCTAACCATGTGAGTGACTTTCGCATGCACAAATGTTGCCATGGTGATTAGAACTTGACATTATAATCCGCATTAGCTTCTTTAAAAATGGTTACATAGGTGTAGTGTCAGAAAGCTGATAATTCCAGTTCTGTGCCTAAATCCCATCATTTCACCTGGATTTTTTTTAGATGCTTTTAAATTTAACTTGCTGTTTCTATTTATGACTACAGTATATATCAGAGAAACTGTGTCAGTCTTATTAAATTGTCTCTGTTAACAGGTCAGCAAGTAATTTTCCCATGAGTAGCACCATTAAACCCAGGACATTGTAAACAGAAATCCTTCCTATCGAAATGTCTGTAGTATAACTATAAAACCAGTGTCAAATCAGGCAAAAGTTGTAGGGCTCCCTTAAACAAAGACTTATGCTGTAGAATATTTCCTCCTTTTTTTCCCCCCTCTTCAAGTTAAAATCAACAACCAAATTGTACTCTATTTCCTACCCACGTGGGGAGTTTTAGCATCCCAATGCCTTTGAGATTAATTTTGACAAGTGCTTCCAGGCACATCTGCCCTCAGCCATTGAGTCAGGCAGCAGAGCCACTGAAGGATATTCAAGGGGAGTATACTCTGTTCTTAGATAACTGCGGGTATCATTTGTGTCATCTGAAAGCCACCACAGGTCATTTGACAACGAAGCTACTTAGCAGGACTCTTTCCCTTCCATCCCAAATCAACACCATGGTTCCTTTTCTTTATAGCATTTTTTGGTTCTCTATTCCTTCTGTATTCAGAGAAGAAAATTTAACATATTTCTTTTGAAGATGCTTGGGTTGGGGATCTTAGTTTCATTGCACAGGTGTGGGATGCTTTGATTTTTTAAAAGAAAATGAATATTTAAAAACCATTTCGAATTGGTTGACTATGACTATCCATTGGCCTATTTCTATATCTAGCTCTCTATTCTCACAGGATAGCTGTGTCAGATTATTTTTCTTCATGATTACTCTTCATTTTTACTTCCTGCCTAAATTCTAAATCCTACTGCTTACTTTCTCCTTTAAGGAAAAAATATATCAAGAAGTATTATATAACCTTCTCTATATTTTGCTGTTTTCTATGCCTGACAGTGTTTTAAGGAAAGGACTGGAAGCCACATTTCAAATGCATGACCAAGACAGAGCACAGCCTTCCAGGCTATAGTGTTTTAAGGTTTTAATGTATTTTAAGTGACCTCTTATTCATAGTTGTCTATGTAGTTCACAATTTGTAGGCATCTTCAGTAAATTAACTGTAATTTGAACACAAGTGGTCATAAAGCATAAAGAATTTGGTTGCTATATCAATAAATTGGTATGTTTGACTCATCAATATTGACTGCTTAAAAATGTTTATTTGACAATGACAAAGACAAGAGAGAGTTGGGAGAAGAGGAAGAGTGATTAATTCTGTCTCCAGTGATTATATTACCATCAAATTGCTTTGCAATAGCTATGGGGTTCTAAGTCCATAGAAAGTAGGTTATTTTTAGAATGTATTTGATGTCTATATATTCCATGTACACTGTATCTAATTTCAGACTATGTCTAATTGAGTGAAATTCATCTTAAGAGGTCAAAAATTTCCTCAGGAAGTGGATGTCATGGGATGAATTATGACCCTCCCCTCAAATTCCTACGTTGACGTCTTAACCCCTAAGACCTCAATATAACTGTATTTGTAGACAGGGTCTTTAAAGATGTAGTTAGGTTAAAATGAGGTCACCCTAATCCAACATGACTTGTGTCTGCATAGTAACAGGACATTGGAACACAGACAGCAGGGAGAAGACGGCTGTGTACAAGCCAAAGGGAGAAGGTTGGAAGGGCCACTTTCCTCACGGCCCTTAGACGAAACCAACCCTCCCAACACCTTGATCTCAGATTCAGACTTTTAGAACTCTGAGAAAATAAATTTCTGATGTTTAAGCCACTCAGTCTGTGATACTTTATTATATGTACAAGTAGAATCCCTAGCAAACTATTATAGTGGGATTATATGTAGCATTAGATTTTGAGAAGATTAATACATCTGCCTGACAAAGAACGTCTTTTACATAACAGCCTTGGGGAAGGTATTGACTGGCATGTAGCACTGTTAGAGCCCGCCTGGGTGTGGATTTCTGTTGCTAAGATTTGAGCTCAGGTTCTAATGCTGTCAGGTTCACCCCTGTATAATAGAAATCCTACATCATAAAGGAGTCATTTTAACAGAAACTCAGTGTGCAAAAGTTAAATTATGAACTAACTTTGATGTTCCCCACATGCATTCAATAAATGCTTGTATCTACAGTGAGTAGTTGGTGTGGGTCAACTCGTATAGTAATCATTAGAACAGTAATTATCAGTTATGATAAAAGAGCAATTCATAAGGAGGATGGTATGATAAGGACAACATGTACACATAAAACATACTAGTGGTATTGGGCTAATAATCGACCTACTTCATGATTCAGTTATCAAGGAGACTAAAAGAAAGATTGGGTTATATATACCTAGAGTATCTCCAGATTGTTTACATCTGTTTGCATCAATGTTGGATGAAATAGGATGATGATTCAGTGGATTGGTTAATCCTCTTAATAAACCATGAGATCCTTGCCTTAATAAGACCCAAGAAACTCTGGGTGATTTGATATTTCTTCATACATAGGTCTTCAATAGTAGCAACTCTAGGGAACCACATTTCTGCTAGAGGAAAGACCAGTAGCAAAGGAAAGTGAATGACCTATGCCAAATTATCTCGTTGGTAAATGATATATCTTTATTTCATGCTCAAACACATCTCAACCTTGTTTGACAACAATTGATCAAGAAAATAAAATGTGGCAAAAGGAAACATTTGGTCCAGAGTCCTAGACTTCAACAATAGGGTCCTAAGAAGAAATTACTTGTAGATACTTCAGTCACATTTGCATGAAGTTAAGATGTCCCTCTGCTGTCTAGGGGAGAGCCACTTCAAATAGGTATTTCATAACTGTAAGCTATTGCTATACATCTGTGTGTGTGTGTGCATGCATGCATTTGCACATGTGAGGATTACTGGATATTATCTTTAAAATCAGATTTCTGTCTAGGAGTATGTGGACCTAAGATTACCATTCTAGGTTCTCTCAACTATAAAATTATACTTTTTCTCTTCAATTGTCCATTTGTTTCAATTGTCCAATTTATACACAATACATCCGTAAATCGGTGCACTGCTGGTAACTCCACTTCTCAATTTTTCATCCGCTAACCCCCGTTACTGTGAGTTAATAGGCCTGTGAGAAGCCTTGTCAAATATCATCTCTCTGACATTCTATTCAACTCCCAAGTCTTCAAAATGTTATTTTTAAAACAGACAACAAAACATGACCTTTTTGTTATTATTTAGAGAGATAAAATCACATATAAATGTATTTGTATAATTCATAACATATGTTTCTTATTTGTATATATGTCACTTCCACATTTTGTGATTTCTGCCTTGAGAAATTATCAAGAAAAGTAGGAATATATCAACGAAAGGAATACAGGTACAGCGTAGACTTAGCAGGGCTTCATTCCCTGAAAGTTTGCCTCCGTCAGGCAATGATGGGAGAAAATGGTAATGGCTCCAAAGACTCATTAGGGCTTGTGCTGGCATTACACTCTTAAGAACACTAGAGTTTATCACTGACCCGTTATTATGTTAATCCACATAGGCCAATTGGAATCAATGTTGCTCTACACATTACCATTATAAGCATGCCATTATCTAGTATCCTGGCAACATGAAGACATTAAAAATGGAATTGGGGCAATAATAACACAGGTTAAAAATTAAAAATAAATAAATAATCTTCTATTTGATAGGGCAAGAGCTACAAATGTGGCTTCCAGAGGAGGAGAGCAGAGAAGGTATCACTCTCCTACTTTTTAATTTCCCCTTTCAATTAATCTGTACATTAGCAAGATTTAAAAAAAATCAAAAGCTGCCAACAGCCTCCAGAGAACTCAAGTAAAGTTGTTTTTAAACCCACTGTTAATTACAAAAAATTTCTCATCACTGTATGTGACATTTTTGAGATCTTGCCTGTGAGTCGTGCAAATCACTTATGCTCACATTCAGCTGTTTATCATTCAGTCTCAAATGTACACCCCCCTGCAAGAGAACACGAGAAATGTAATCTTGTCTGTGCCCAGGAAAAGGAAGAAAGGGGTTTGGTGACTACCTAGTGGTTTTTGCTACAATTCCTCATTCTTGACACCAATTATCCATTTGCATTTTTCTGTCCATTTTTAGAACACACTCATTTTCCTCATAAGGAGGTAGATAGACTATAGGCCAATCTGGCTGCTTAATTCATCTTGAAGTCCAGGGTCTTTAAGTTACATGCAGTCTTCTTCTTCAGGTCCTAATGTATTTCTTATGGCTAACAACATATAAACTGAGATGACAAACTGTCTGCATCCCCAGCAAATACACACAACCGGGTGTACAATGATGGAGCAGAGATGAGCCATGCTTTATAAGACCATTTTCTCAAATCCCTGCTTCAAGAATGATGGAGTACTGCTGGATGGCAATTGTGAAGATCTCTACCCTGCTCCTAGCTTAGACCTAGATTTAGCTACTTGGAAGGAACCACATTATCCATTGCACTCAGTAGCACTTGGCTCTGTCCACAGGGAGGGTGGAGGGAAGTTTACCTTTTTTAGGGGCTGAGGGTCTGCATAGCTTTTCAGGCTGGCTCCTGTTATGCCAAGTTGGAACTACGGATTAAGACTGGGTCATAATCACAAGTTATTTTTAGCTAAGCTCATGGTTTTCTTGGCAGTACTGTGCCCTCCAAATCCTTGAGAATACAGAAATATGAATCCCTCAAAAACCATATCTATTTTCTTTCAGTCTGTTCAGGGCTCAGAAACCACCCCTTCGAGTCTTTTCTAGATAGCGTCCTCCAGCACTTCTTACCATCAGGCCTTTCCCTCCAATCTCTGTCCCTTCCTCCCCCCAAAAGAAAGCTCACTCAATTTTCTACCCCTTTGAAGCCAGCTGAAATAATAGGCTTTGATTAAAAAGGGTAATTGTCTTTATCTTATATGGTCCAACAACTGAGTCACTTTCTGGGTTTTTTTTACCTGAGGGAGGCTAAATGATCCTTATACCCTCAATGCCTCTTCTATCTCATTAATTATCATTTGAACTTTGGAAACTATTGATCCATTTTCGCAATCATGCAAAATCCCTATCATTGATGCTTGAAAATTGGTCTATATTTTTTGTAGCACGTTATTATAAAAGGCAAACAGCATATTCCAACACTCTTCCTCTTTCCAACAACTTTCTTAAGAGCTATAGGCTTAGCACACACTTGATCTACTTCCCAAGTTATCACAGGTGACAGTTTTAGCAAATGTTTTTGCCATGATAAACAGGGATCTCCAGCTTTATGGCCTTCTATATTTACTGCGCACAACCAGTCTGCTAAGCCATTGCCACAAACTTATAGCAGCATCCAACTTCTGATATAATTTTTTTTAACCATTAAGATAACCTAGCTGCTGTAATACACCATCACCAGGTTAGTGGCTGACTCCATCATGCAGCTGTTCTACCTGGATGTCCCTGCTGTGTCCTCCACATGATTCAGGGACTTGGGTATTTCCATGTCATGGCTTTGCCTTCTCCTAAACCTGACGGGTCTCAGCATCCAGCTGGCAGATAGGGAGGGTATGAAAACTACTTATGGAAAGACAATGATGGCTTTATAACTTCTTTTAATTTTCGATGCCACTGTAAACCATGATTGTTCCAGTAGGTTCTCTTTTCCTTAGCTTCTTCGTCCTATTTGTTATTGTTATTTGTTTTCTTTTTGAGAAATGAGAAGTCAAATACCAGATTCCGAGCTGTGTGCTCCAAAGAGCTAAATTCGGACACCAAAACCCACAGTTCTTCTAGGTTTTAAAAGAAACAAATCTGCCCAATTCTGGACTTGCCAATGTGCTTCCCTTCTCCTCTTTCCTTACTGCAGCATCAATCAGTCTATACTGTTCCATATTACAACTTTTTTCCCAATTTACTTATATTAAAACTTGGCAACGCAGCTACGTACGTGGTGCCCAGCTTCTCGTGCCTCAGACTCTTCTTTCTTCTCGCACCACATAACATTTTGTGCCTCACTTCTACCTTCCCTGGCTTCTTGCCCTTTATATTTTCTAGGAAAAGATTGCTATCTTCATGTCAGGAATACCCATCGGATCAAAGTGCGTCCATCTCACTATGAAACAGAAGAGATGATAGTCATTCGTCAAACCTCTCGTTTCTCTTTTTTATTGTTTGGGATTCAGTGTGGGTACCAAGAATTGGGTTACACTGACTGCATTTGTTAGATAAAGTCCCCCTCGTGCCCCTCCCCCAAGTTCTGATCAATAGTCCTCTTCCGTTTGGCAACTTACCTCCGAGTTTATCTGATAAAGCAAGAAAGTGCCAGTTTGCATCCTCCCAGCTATGCTAGAATATAAGCTTTCAGAACATTTAAAGGAAGCAACAATCAGACATATTAAGAATACTAAGGAATAAAGAAATATACGTATCTGAATGTGTGTTTGTGCCTTCAAATCATGTCCCATTTCAAACCTCATTGGTAATATAAAGCGGTATAACTAACATCTTAGTGAGGCATTAAATACTTAAGAGAAAATTGCCCCCTTCCTGTGGTCTGGGTGAGCATTCTCAGTGTCCGCCAGAGCCTGTCACCTGCACTGGTGTGTTTCAAAACAGTACATCTTTCCAGAAGTACAAACCAAATCCAGTCCAGTCCCCAAAGCGTCAGCTTTGAATGGACACAGAACATAAGCAAACAGATGTCAGAGGCCCTGTGGCCCCCTGCTTCATTTTACAGATGTGACCTAGAGACTTGTTACCAAAGCGTGGTCTGGGGACCAGCAGAAACTGTGAAAGATGCAGAAACAAAGGAATTTGCAGTTTGACAAGACGGGGAATGATTTAGATGCATAATAAAGTATAGGCCTGGTTCAGTAAAGTGCCATCGGGAAAATGACATGGTTTAGCATCTTCATATCTACTGCACATCGTGTATGGACACAAAAGAAGTGATATCAAAATGTTGTTTTGCCTTTCTGAGAATAAAATATCCTATGCCTTGAAAGTATTAGGGAATCCAAAAGTTTTAAGCATCAAAACATATAGTCAACTGCTGACATGGTATTTTTCCACAATAACTTAACGTCCTAGTATGTTTAAATGTATGCTTTATTCTATATTTGAGTAACTGTAAGACCCATTTTTTCTATGTCACTGATTCATGCAATGGTACGTAATTCCATCCAACAGAGTGGCGTTTAATACAGTAGAAAAGAATATCGCATGTCTCACTATGTGGTATACACATTGTAACCATGTATCTTGTGGCCAACTATTAAATTATAATAATAATTATTATTATTATATTTAGAGACAGAGTCTCACTTTATCACCCTCGGTAGAGTGCCATGTCATCACAGCTCACAGCAACCTTCAACTCCTGGGCTTAAGCAATTCTCTAGCCTCAGCCTCCAAACTAGCTGAGACTACAGGCACCCACCACAACGCCTGGTGATGTTTTTGTTGCAGTTTGGCTGGGGCTGGGTTTGAACCCACCACCCTCAGCATATGGGGCCAGCACCCTACCCATTGAGCCACAGGCACTGCCCTAGATTGTAATCATTTTTTAAGTTGCCTTTTACAGCACCATCATTTTTCTTATTGTCCTTAAAGCACACCATATTTAAATTAAAAATGAAATCTCACACCTTTCTCTTTCCAATAGCCCTTGAACATTAACTAGTGAATCTTCTCTTTTGCTCAGTTACCCTAGGAACTCAACAATATATTTAACATCCCTTGTGGAACCCTTGTCTCTCATGTATGTTTTAAACAATACAAAATACACAAACCTTATAATGCAACTTAACTTTTGCACTCAGTTACTTATTTCCAGTGTAGCTTTACTTTTATAATAGCTAAACCCTTGAAAACTGCACAATTACCTCTTTCATAATTTCAAACTCTAAAGGATTACTTTTTGTCTCCCAAATGTATTTTAAAATCCACTATGTCTTGATGTGTGGAATGAGTCAGAGTACTATGTTATGATTGACTAGACTTGTATATAACAACATGATTTTTGTAATTAGAAATTTAATTCCACTTCCTCCTGCTTGCTCTTCATTATCCAATTTCAATACTTTTTTTCACTCTATAACCTTTGCCCCAGGATATATGGCCAATGTTTCAAATTCTGTTCCATTTTCTTTCACTGTAAAAATGCCATTATTTTTCTTTTGCCTTTCTTTCTTGTTAAATTATAATTATTACTGTTTATTTTCTTTTAAAAAAATACGTATTCCAAAGCCCCTTGCCCTAAGCCTGACTACACGTTCTGTGCTCTGGAAATCTGGTAGTTAGTAGTGGCCCCAGCGCTCTCTTTTTCATGAGCTCTGGCTCGCCTTTGACTGTGGCTCTTGGAAAGCTTAGCCTCTCCAATTACGCCTCTACCGTTGTGCTCCTAAGTTATCTTGCACATCTCAGACTGTCTGTGGTTTCCCATTAAAGTGTAGAGTGGCTCCCTTCCATCTGTATTATTCTTTTCAAATCACAAAAAAGGCAACATCTTTTTATGTGCCTGGTTTCAAAAAAAAAAAAAAATTCTATCAGGAAGAGAGCATGGTTTAAATCAAATTTTAGTTCCATGATCTGAGTAGTTTGTATCCTCCTTAGGAGCACAACTCAAAGTTCTCCCTAACTCCCCAAAAATCTTCTTAGGTAACAAAGGGATGCTGAATTGAGCCTCAAAATACCAGCCTGCAGTAGGGTATTACTGTAGCAATTAGCTTATTTGTCAGGGTCTTAAAAAAAATCATCTCTTCTGCCACAGTGAAGGAATATTTCAAGAGAAAGCAATCACATGATACAGAGAACTTTGACTTTGAGTAACCCTCAACTACTCATAATTTGATAAATTGCAAAGCTCCAAGCTCCCCCTACATTCTATTGTTTACACCAATTAGAAGTTCCCTAATCATCCTGTATCTCGATGTAAAAGCGGAAGAACTTCCCACAGTAAATGGACAGGTAATTTTCCAGCACTAATTTGAGAATTAGAGGGTCCAGAACTATGTGTTATTTACCTTTATATTAGTTTTTAGCAGAGTGGTCAGCACAAAAATATGTTTGTTGAAGTCAAGTCAACCTTACTTATGTCTTTAAATTAAATGATTTCATAACTCAGATGCTATGACCTTTTTACAGTTATTATTTATGTTCATAAATTTGTCCCACTGTTGCTGCCCTTAATTCCCAGGCCTTTCAACAGCATGTAACCATTGTGCAAATAAGATAGCAAAGGACAGATAAATATGGAGCAAGTGTTTTGCTAACAGTACTTAACCTAACAAATGAAGCATACCACCAGTGAGATCTTAAAAAAAAAAGAAAAAGAAATTACTTATGAATGACTTTGAAAAATTATATTCACCTGAAAGTTTGACATTTAGTCAAAAATTTAAAGTGCTTTTTTTTGCAAACTAAAATATATTATTTTGCATTAGTCCTATTTAAAAGTTACTACAGTCATATTGTCTTACTTTTCCAACACTTGTCCCTATATTTGCCTCAATATATTTTCTGTTTCACACAAGAAATCAGCATTCATATTTGAGCACACTTGCAGAGCTTTAAGCCTCAATGAATTTTCTCAGTGATTTTTAAAACACTCCAGAAGAATAGAAATCTTTCATTTCAGTAGTTTGAATGATACAGCAGTTAAGAGTCTCCATGGGAGAGTATAAGAAGCAATAAACTGAAAGTATGAACTCAGATGGTTGGATTTAGAAATCAGAAAGGCTCAGATTTCAAATGATGTAAAATATCTTATTCATATTACAGATCAAAGAGTAATGTATAAAGCTGAAATTACATCATGTTTAATGATTAAAAGACTTACAACACAAACACTTATAAAAGGGCTCTTAATGGTGGATCCTTTAGCTGGAAGAGACTGTAGTTCAAAGGGGCTAAGTAATCTGGCCAAAGATAATTATCCAAAGATACCAGATGTGAGAGGTAGTTGTAGACCTGATTTCAACATGAAGCTCCTTCTATATCATGCTGTCTCTCAATCAGGACATAGGAAATTGTCATAAACTTTATCTTTCTAGTTCTACATAAGGAGCTCTGAACTGAATGCTGGAAGTATGAACTGCAGTGAGAGATTTGCCAAAAATTTTTTGACATTGAGCAAGTTATTTAACATCTTACAAATTCTTCATAAGAACAATGAGAGCCTAAACTAGGCTGTCCTAGGGACTCGGAAGATCTGTCCACCTCTAACAGCATATTTGGAAAGTAGGGTAACAATAAATGATGATTTAAAAAATGATACTTCACAATACAATTTAAAATAAACTATTTTTAGTACAAATCATAAATATTTAATTCTACTCACTAATCCATATCTGTCATCATCTCTTTGAGCTGCTTTTAAAAAATACAATAAATTGGATAACTTATAAACACAAAAATTTATTTCACACAGTTCTGGAGCCAGAGAAGCCCAAGAGCAAAGCACTGGCAGATTTGGGGTCTGGTGAGGACACATGTTGTGGTTCCTATATGGTACTTTTGAGCTGTGTCCTCACAAGGTGAAAGGGACTAAAAAGTTCTTTGCTATTTTGTATATAAGGACACTAATCCCATTCATGAAGGTTTCACCCCTAGAATCTAATCACATCCCCAACGCCCTACCTCCTAATACCATCAATTGGAGGTTGATATGTCAATATTTAAATTTTAAGGAGACTTCACACATTCAGACCATAGCAATCTCAAATCCTCAAAAATTTAGCTTTCAATTATTTTAACAATTGCATTTAGTATGTATGTTTTTAAGTAAAGCAAGCCATAATTATTATTAAAAATATTTAAAATTTAACAGAAGAGCCTCATGGCCTCAACATACACATTTCCTAAATTGGCATAAAGTATATTGAGAAGTTTCCTTGTCAAAGTATGATGACAGTCTAAAGACAGACTAAGTTCTCTCTGTTAATCATTCCGTATGATGCATTTGAACTTTGGTCTTCAAAAATTGAACTTTAGGATTGCAATGGGCAATTGCGTTGGTTGCCAAAATTATTTGTCAGATGTGCATGTTACTACAATTATAACCTGTGCAGTAATTAATTTAGCTTTGCCTAAAGAGAGTTCTGACCTTTTCCTGGACTTTTTGGAGGTAATCTCTTAAACTTTTGGAATTTCCCATGGTAGGAGTATCTTTGTTATTCGTTGTGGTCCCTTCAGGCCACACTTGATAGTTTATGCTGTAAGGTGACTCATGGCTTGAAGTAAAGCAGCAACTATGTGTACACCAGTTTTTATCATGCTGCCTTAATTAATTCAGTTGGCTGGCTATCTCTGATCATGGTGTGTCTTCCACCCAAATAAAGATAATTAAACTACTATAATTTCCATAGGGAAAAGCACTGGTAGCATTTTGATAAGGGAAAGACAGAGACAGAGAAAATGAAAGAGGAAGAGAGAGACTTATGTATTTGAGTTTGAATATAAAATATATTCCAGAGTCTTAATGAACACACACAGTTTATAATAACATGTCAGTGATTTCATCCTTGGAGTTCTCCATGAAAGGGAATTCATTGGCATCTGAAAGTATTTAAGACTTTAATACCTTACTGTGAGAAGTAGATCAAACTTAATATAAAAGATATTTTCATGAAATAAATCTATTCATTCTACAAAATTTACTGAGTATGTGCTTGGCCCTGTTTTAGCCCTGCAGATAGGGCAAAAAACAAGCCAACCAGACTTGAACTTCATAGTTATGGAGTTTATATTTTATTGTAGAAGACTGACAAGAAATAGACAAGCAACAATGGTGTTGCAACATACACCATTTAACAGTGTATTAAAAGTTATTAAAATAAAGTAGTATAAAAGAGAGTGACTGCCTAGAGGCTCTTGATTGGCAAGCTAGGGAAGTCTTTACGTGCTATTTCCATGAAGTTACAAACAATAATAATTAACAGCCAGATCAAGGACTGAGGGGGGAGCATTTCAGCCAGAATAAACAGTGCAAAGCCATAGGTAGGAATACGCTTAGCATGCCTGATAAAAAGAAAGACAGTAATGCTGGAGTGTCAGTGTCTTCAACCGATGGGAATGTGCATGAGATGAAGTTTGGGAAGTAGGAGAACCAGAAGGAAGTCTGGACTGTAAATACAGCAGAAATCCCTGAAGGCAGAGAGGGTTGGATACGGGTGTGAATAAGACGAGTCTGGAAGCATCAAGGTCGGTTAGGGAACCACTATAGGGGTCTGAGTGAGAGTCGGTGGACTATCAGGAAAGGGCAGGAAGATGAGATGGAGATAAGTGAACAGATTTATTTTATGCTTTTGTTTTGGATCCCAGAGCTGCTAATGAATTGAATTTATTGAGTAAATATAATCACAGCTAATACCCATATTTGTGGCTTAAGTAAATGTGTGGAGGTTGGTAGTGTTTGCTAAGACTGAACATAAAGGAGTGAATTTAAAAGCAGGTAGATGTGTTGCAATCATCTAGATAATACTTAATTTTACAAACATGTGTTCCTAGGGCTTTGATCATTTTGCTAACATTTACCAGTTCTACATCTATCAGCCACTAGACATCTCTACTTGGATGTCCCTCAGAACGTCAAACTCAAGGTATTCAAAGGAAATTGTCTGTCCTTCCCTCTGCCCCTTCCCTGCTTCCCAGTCTTAGCTAATGGTGCCATTATTCACTAATGCACAAAAAATTCAGAACCTGAATCTGTTCATTCGAATTTCTAAATACCTTTAGCATCCGTTGCTTTTTGTCTATGTCCTTTGTTTACTTACTTTTCATTAGCTATCTTTATTTAACACAATGTGGTGACTACCTTCTAAATCCCAAGCATGCCTTTAGTACCTAGAAAAACTGCATTCAACAAAAAACGGAAAAGTACCAGCTCTATATAACATTTATTTGAGTGTCCACCCTGAGGCCATTGTTGAGAAAGCATTGAGCTGTGTAAAAACTATTTTTAAACTCTCAAATTTTCATGATTATGATGAGAATAAAATTTATTCAACTAATTACAGTTACAATTAGTACATCTATTTATTTTCTGTAGATTAACAATTGTTACTTATACCTTTCCTCCTAAACCTCATTTGCTAAAATTTTTGTTTTACTGAATCCCATCCCTTTACTTAACTTTTATTCTTCTAGGAAACAACATAAATATGACAACTGGATTATTGTAATACTCTTCAAACTGGCCTTTCTCTACCACTGACCCCAGTAGTTTATCAACACAGCAATCAGAGTGATTCTATTAAAACATAGATTGTGTCATTCCAGTGCTCAAAATTCTCCAATGATTTCTACCTCACTCAAAGCAAAAGCCAAAGATCTTAGAACAACGTGCAAAGTCTCAATAATCTGACACCCCTCACTAAGACCCCACTGGTCTCTCCATTCTCTGTTCCAGCATCAGCGACCCTCTTGCTGTTCCTAGAACCTAACACGAGGCACGCATTCGTGCTTCTGTCTTTCCAGTGGCATTGGCCTCTGCCAGGAATGACCCTTCCCAAGATTACTGCATGGTTTGAATCTTCATCACCTTCACTTTCTCAGTCAAGTTTTCCCCAAATCATCCTTTTTAACCTCTTCTTCTACCAGGCATGTAATGTTTTCTGTTTTCTATTCCACTGAACCCACAATACCTGGAACAACGCCTGATTTATGGCAAGCACTCAGGAAAATTTGTTCAATCGCCAAACCATCCTCTTTCTTCCAATTGTCCTTGTCATTGTTCTGACTTAGGCCTTTACTAACTCTTTCTTATTCCTTTGTAACTATCTTCTAAATTGTCTTCATGTCTTAAATCTAAACTCCCCAAAATCTATCATTTCCTAAAGTGATTTTTTTTATCTAAAGTGACATTCTCAAGCATATCTTAGCTCATACTTTTGTGCTCAAAAATCTGCATTGACCATCTATATGAAATAATTTTTTTATAAATATTAGAGTATGACAGTATCACTTGATTCTTTAAAGTTCAGATTCCAAGGTTTCATCCAAAATCTTGTTAATACAAATACAGAATGAGACCAGAATGCCTAAAATATTTTCAAATGAAATAAAAGTGCTATTAGAAAGTAAAATTCACTTTGAGGATTATAAACCTAGAAGTCTTGGCAAAGCCTTCAAGATAATTACCTGGCCTCACCTTCCCTGTCTCGTCTTCTCTTTTTCTCTAACTTCATCCATTCAACCGTGACAAAGTGGGGATGAGGAAGAACGTGCGGCCTTGGATTATGGACAGAGGTTGCTCCATTTGGGAAAGAAGTATATAAGCTGGTCAAGAAAAACTTCAGGAAAGGGAAGTTTGCTTTCTGGGAATGAAAAAATCATCTTTGTGCTCCAAATTTTATTTGTTTAACTAAGCAGCTAACTCTAGAGCAGTGGTTCTCAACCTTCCTAATGCTGACGCCCTTTAATACAATTCTTCTGGGTTGTGACCCACAGGTTCAGAATGTAAAGGGTAAAAAACAAAACAAAAAAAAAATGCCACTTGGTGAAAAAACATATTCCCATTACAAATTATGATCAAGGTCAATAGTGTAGATTGGTTAAACCAACTTATTTTCCAACTTAAATAAAGGATATAGTTTGGACGTTTGTCCTCTCCAGAAATGTGTGTGGAAACGTTATCCCTAATGTTATCCCCCTGGTGGCAGGGGTTTGGATCGTGGGGTCAGACCCCCCGTGCATGCCTTGGTGCCATTCTCATGGGATCGAGTGAGTTCTCAGTCATAGGTCCCTTGAGGTCTTTCTGTTAAGAAGAAACTGGCACCTTCCCCCTCTCTCTTTTCCCTCTCTCACCAGACCTGCTTCATCTTCCACCAGGAGCAGAAGTTCCCTGGTGCTCTCTTCAAAAGCAGATGCTGGCTCCAGGCTTTTTGCAGAGCTTTAAGAGCCATGAGCCAAATAAACCTCTTTTTCATATGACTAACCCAATCTGGGACATTTCTTTATAGCAATGCAAGCAAATTATTAAAAGGTGCCCTTAATGAACAAGTTTTATTATTTGTATAATTCATCTGTTTGAATCTTCAATCACTATATGGTTATATTTTAAATTGTGAAAAGTTCCATTGGGCACGTATATCATTAGTTTTCCTTCCTTTCCCTATTAAAAATTCGAGTAACATGCCATTAAATGTAAAGCTTAATTTCAAGGTAGGAAAATTGACCTAATTCTAACTTTGAAACACCCCACAGTAAACAGGAAACCATTTACTAAGAGATCTGTACCCAGATTAGGTCACAGTACAGGAAGCCCTAAAAATCACCCTTACAGTCACCATACGTAGTGAAAATGAAAATTGTAACTAAATACATCTTTCTCTACATGTTTTCCACCTCTTTGTAAAATTCTGTAATGAGTATTTTATAAAGAAAGGTACAGTTAGCACAATTTTCCATTTTCCCTTTATGTGATGATTTTAGGGACATCCTGTAGTTATAAAAATGAGGGTTTAAATTTTTCGTCCTACAGTACAATGATTAAAGTTATAACACAATATTATTATCAAGAGCAAAAGGTAAAATAGTCACCAAATCCCCAAAGCACTTCTGATGAATCGAGTATATTTGATTGCTCTTGGAAAAATCCTGTTTACTTCTCTCCATATGAAATACCGTTTTACGGGAGGAAACGTTTTGTTCTCCCATGAACTCCGTGATTTGTTTCTTTTGTATGTTATTTCATGAATTTATATATTTAAATTTTAATCCTGTTCACAAGAGGCCATTTATTTTCCCTTTAAGAGTCTCACTGTAATCTGGGTATTTTATCAGCACATGAATCAAAGGCTTCACTAAGAATATTATGGCCCAACCAATCTGGCTTCTCTAAGAATACTTTAAAAAATCACTTGCCCATAGTATTTTTCTACCTTTCACATTTTATCTCAACTACGCCAGAGTCTTTGAGAAAAAAGCATTCCATATAAGACGTGCCCATATAATATCTAACCAGAGATCGTGAAATAACCCATAAGCAATTGGCCCCAGGCAATCCTAACCTCAAGCTGGGTCACGCAATATATTTCTTTCTCAGGAATCTGGAATTTGAAGATAAGTACTCAGAGACTGAGACAAAAATAGGGAAGAAAAGCCAACAAAATACGAACAGTTAAGTGAAAATAAAGTCATACAAATTCAAGAGACAGCTGACAAAATCCAGTTTCTGGGCATCATAATTGAAAATATAGTTGGCCCTTGGACAACACAGTTTGGCTATGTGGGCTCTGCACAGCTGACTGCAGATCTGGGGATACACAGATTTCAGTATATGAGGAGGTCCCAGAACTAGCCCCGTCACATACTGAGAGACACGTGTACTGAGAAAAATAGCAACACTTACTCATTAATCAAACCTTGAAGTGAAAGTTTTCCTGATATTTGCTTGAGCAGCCTTTCTCAAAACAAGAATAATTCAAAGCAAGCTGATTTGTTTTAAAATTATTATTTCAAGAACTTGATTAGAAAAAATAAATTTAAAAAAAGAACTTGATTAGAAATATAGTCTCATTCCCAGAAATTTCATCTCAATAATGGCAAAGGTAAAATGTAGGGTGATCAATCCAAACGTCTACATGATACCAAATATCTGGAAATTTACACTTAGGTATTAAAACATATGAGTAAATAACCAACAGTATAATTTTCCATTCAGCATGTTATACGAGTATTAAAGAATTTCCCTGTATGCTGAGGTTTTTAGAATAATTACAAACGCAGACATAACTATGCCGTTAAACTACTTACTCATGCTGAGTTTTCATCATTACTCAAGGACAGTGGTTTTCAGTGTGTAATCCCTACACTGTCTGAACCAGTATGACCTGGGAACTACTTAAAATTTCTTGGTCTCTACTCCAAACTTACTGACAAAGTAAAAAAAAATTAAAAATTATACGGGTGAAGTTCATAAAATTTTAACAAGGTTTCCAGTGATTATAATGCCACTAACATTTGAGGAATGTTTGCAGGAGAAAAGTTGCTGAGTAATGCAAACTTTGTACCAAGCTGTAGAGAATCAGGTGATTATGCTTAACAGTATAATATGTGGGCATACTAAAAACACCATTACCACCCTCTTCTCCCCCAAATCATGAATTTGAAGTGCATTTGATGTCAGCATGTTTTTTGACTAGACGCTTTTCTACAGCCCAGTTTGAGGGTGCTGTGCCATCGACCTCCTCTGCAGATGTGTGAGGTGCAGACGGGTGAAAAACACTGGGGCTCATGCTAGTAGCTCCTGCGACCTCCACTCTTCACTTGTATGGGTATACACGAGGCAGGGCACGGCATTAAGAGATGCTGTGATAAACAGGAAATGCGTGTTATGGCATCAACTTAGTATTTTTCCAAATTTTAGTGTTAAGCCTTTTTCGTTTCGAAGTCACACATCTTAATTTGTGTTCACATCTTAAGTATGCATAGAGTGTGTATGGCCCTTATGTATAGATTTCCTGAAAGTTCTTTACTTTTTTAAACGTTTGATAAGAACAGGAAAGAAAATGTTTGGGGTCATTCTTCATTGTTTCTCTTTTAGGGAGTGTTTTTAAATAATCTTCAACTTGAGGGAGTAGCTCTCTTGACTATATTACAACAATCTTCTATTGAAAACCAGCCTTGGAATTTCTCTCTTCAACAGTTTGGTAAGGAGAGGATTTGGCTTCAGTATCCAGCACTCCATATGTTTGATTTAGAATATTTTCCATGTTGTCACTAGTTTTTCACAGATGCACAGATGAAAGGCAAAGAGGATTAAGCTGCCATAAAATACTAAGCTGTATTTTACAACAACTGCTCATTGACTACCAATGAATCCTCACTGAGAATTCTCAGGAACAGGCCATTCCTTTTTACCTGAATATTTAGGTAGCATAGCAAGAAATGGTTAGAAGCAGCTCAAAGAAGTCATTCAGTTTCTTATCCTAGTTGTAATAAAGCCTAGACTTTAATACAACCAAAAAGAATATGTTTATCTTTTTTTGCTTTGAAATGCTCAAAAAGTAAAACTTATTATAAATATGTTCTAGTTTAAATGTCTTTAATTTGCTTTAACACCGATTGCCTGCCTATACAAGGTACAGACACAAAGGAACATAAGTCAAGGTCCTTGCCCTTAAAAACTTAAGAATGAAATCTATAGATTAGCTTCATAGTAGGGCAAGGCTAAAACCCAGTTATAGCACAAGAAATGGGGAAAGGGGCAAGGGAGGGAAGGGGGGAGGTTGGGTGGAGGGAGGGTAGTTGGTGGGATCACACTTACGGTGCATCTTAGAAGGGTACAAGTGAAAATTACTAAATGCAGAATATAAATGTCTTCATATAGTGATTATAAGGCCATGAAGGCTATGTTAAATAGTATAATGAAAATATTTCAGATTGTATAAAAAGTCAGCACATTGTGCCCCATGATTGCACCAATGTACACAATTATGATTTAATAAAAATAAAAAGAAATAAAAAAAATTAATAATGGCCCTACAGAATACCTAGTTAAAAACAAAAAATGTCAAATGCTTTATTTATTAAAAGGAACTTCATTATATTCCCATTATTATTATAGAAGAGAAAATTGTTCCCAAGAACACATAATTAGATGTGCAGAGTTAATTAACATTTACATCAAAGTAATTCTCATCCCAATATACCAGATTGCCACTTACGTGGTGCCATCACACTTTCTAAATTTCACAGAGGGTCTTTGAGTAGTTATTTGGGGCTAGACATGAAGATGAGGCAGAAACATATCTAAGGTATGTCTACTTTGCCAAAGATCACTTCTGGAAGCACATAGTCGAACACATTCACTGACAATTTATGCAGTTAGATAATAAAAGCATGATCTACCATAGTCTACTGCTAGAACCCATGGCAGACTTTGCTGATCAACCCCAGATCACTTGATATTTTTGTCATAGATTCTTTATTCACAGTGAACTGGTGGTGGCCACTACAAAATCTTTAAAGTTAGCATATACAATGAAAATTGCTTGTTATGGTTACTCTGGTCTAAACCTTACCGACCAAGGTTCATAGTTACATTGAATACATTATAAATCTTTAGTAAGGTATTCAGTACAGTATAAATATCAAATGACATGACTTCTAGACGTCATTCTCAACTAGTTTGTTTTGTTGTAGAAAAAATGAATATTGGTGTCATAAAATGCATTCATCATATAAGTTTCTAATTATGAGTATTGCCTTGATTTCAGTAACCCCCTTCTCTCTTTGTTCATATCTTTCTGTGAATAACATCAACATAAGATTATAAGCAGAAGTTAGGCCACATTAGATTGAGCCATAAGAGGTAGGTTTTGGAGTAGAAGTATTATGTACACCATGACATTATTAAGAACTTTTAGTCAAAAATTATTTATTTGGAGGTAAACACCCATGGGACAGGTATGAATTTATTCAAGAATAATTAAATGTGAGAAATGCCATATTTGAAATGAAATTATCCTGGCTTGCATCTTTCAACTAATAAGATGATAGGATTTCCAAGGATTTGGGAAGCTCCGTCCATTCTCCTTGAGATTTTATAAGAATCTAAAGCAACTGGCACACCCGGGCGAAGGAAGAATCCCTGCTAAAGTACAGAAGAAAGCAGGGCATGCCCCAGCCCACAGGCCAGCAGCAAAGACACAACAGGGTCTGGAAAGTGCTCTCTAATAACCTCTGACAAGGCTAATTATCAAGTCATTAACCGTCCATTAAAGTCGTTCAGTAGTGATGTTTGAACCTGGAGGAGGGCCCAGTCTGGACAGTATCAAATAGGCCCCAGACGGTAACCAGAGTCCCTGGTTCCTACAAGGGTCCTGTTGGTTACCTGTACTGTTGGTTGTATAAACTTACCTTGCCCGTCCTCAACAAACTTTGTTTCCTGCTTGCCTTGCTTTCCTTGTGCCTGGTCTTTCTCTGGCCAAGAGCACACCAAGAACCAAGAACAGACCACTGACCCAACAGTCCTTAGTTCCATACGGCTACTGAGCACTGTGAAAACGTGGCCGGTCTGAATGAGGTGCTCTGTACGGTACATGTTTACATGGATGGAGCTGGAACATACTCTTCTTAGCAAAGTATCTCAAGAATGGAAGAAAAAGTATCCAATGTACTCAGCCCTACTATGAAGCTAATTTATAGGTTTCATATGAAGGCTATAACCCAACTATAGCACAAGAATATGGGGAAAAGAGCAAAGGAGGGGAGTGGGGAGATTGGGGTGCAGGGAGGGTAATTTGTGGGGCCACACCTATGGTGCATCTTAGAAGGGTACAGGCAAAACGTACTAAATGCAGAATACAAATGTCTTCATACAATAACAAAGAAAATGCCCTGAAGGCTATGTTAAACAGTTTGATGAAAACATTTCAGATTGTGTATGAAACCAGCACATTGTACCCCTTGATTGCACTAATGTACGCAGCTATGATTTAATAATGAAAAAATATATAAATTAAAAAATAAAAACAATAATAAAAATAAAATAAAAATAAAGGTTGGAAAGGCTCGTCCCCCTCATGCAATGGAGACCCTGAGCTCCTGGGCCAGGCGCCCCAAGGGAGCCCAGCGCCTCATCAGGTGCCATGGACCACTCAATGTGAGGTCCCCTCTACCAGAGCTCCTAGGCACTCCTAAAAGCAAGCAGCCTGTGACCTGGGGATGTTGACACAGGACACCCTCCCAGCAGGTAGGGGTGAGCAGGATGTGGCCGGGCGGTTGCTAGGTGGAATCTGCCCCTGCCCTGAGTGTGGCTGAGGTGGCCTCCGGGGAGGGTGATGGGGGCAGAGGGTCTGCCTTACTTTCCTGAGTACAGCAGATGGATGTCATCGGGCCTTGTTGCATTGGGTCCAATGGAGTTCTCAGCCAAGCAGAACACAGCATGGAGGTTGTCTTTGAAACCCTGAAAGGAGAAGCAGCAGAAGCTGCAGTTACAGGTTAGAGGTTTGGGGAAGGGAAGGAGGTGCCAGGAGTGCTCAGACCCACAGACAGCAGGAGACAGACAGACAGACAGACAGACAGCTCCGAGGTGCGGTGAGTAGGGCTCTGCCTTCCCCACCATGCTGGGTTCAGTCTTGGCAGTTCCTTGGGCTAAGGTTCACCCCTCTGGGATTTCCCCGGCTTCCCCTCCACCCACCTAGTAGCCCCAGAGAGGGGCTGGGCTGCAGTTTGAATCCTGGCCCCACTGTTTGCTCAGGCCTCATTGGCCTCTGTCCCCACCCCCAGGATGTAGCCAGCAGCCCACAGCCCTCAACATGCACACATGTGAGGTCAGGAACAGCTCAGCCACACGGAGACTTAAGTATGAAGTTACCGTTTCTGAGGCCTAACCCCAAATCATTTATATACTGAGACATGTGCAGCAAAAAGTCAGCGGTTTCTGCTCTGCACAGGTTCTGAGCCTGCCCCTAGCCCCAGGCAGCGGCGACCAGGTGGGCAGAGCTCCTGCAGCCTCAGGGGCCCTTGTGAGCGGCTCTACTGGACCCAGCACTGTCTCATCTGCCTGACACGCATGGAGCCCGCAGCAGAAGTAAATATTTGGGCAGGGAGTGGCTGGCAGGGCAGAAGGGGTGAGGGCAGTTGTGAGCCCCCAAGACCTCTCTGGGCTCCTCTCCATGCTGTGTATCTGAGCCTCATAGATGGCTCCACACCCCCCACATGAGGCAGGAGAAAGAACCCCACCAGCTCCTGGGAGCAATGACGTGAGTACCCATCAGCTGTGTTAGATGCTGAGGCTCCCTGTCTCACACTCGCGGCCAGCCTGTGGAAGGACATGGGGGCAAGGGCTTCAGGATCCCAGATCACTGAAATTGGATGACCACATACAGTGGCCACAGCACAGCCTGTGTCAGGGACCCCAGCAGTCCACGTCTGAGGGACTGGGTATTAGGAACAAATGAATGAATGACAAGATTGCCCTGATGTCACAGGATCAGAACCACAGAGACCAGGGAGATGAGCTCTGCCAATAAAGAAAGGAGCCCTGGGAAATCACTAAGAGGGGTGCTGGGTGTGCACCCCAGTCAGAAGACGCAGCGGACATAGCCCCGCCCTCCTGGCTCTCACAGTCAGGTCCACCCATCACCAGGGGAGACGGGAAACTTCAGGACTCAGAAGAGCTGGAGGTGGGCCCAGGAGCTGCCAATGTCTATACACTGCCCAGTACTCTCGGGGACACTTGGGACCCACTGATTTAACAGAAGAGGGTAGCTAAGGCCGGGGCTGGACAGTGCCCAGGACAGCCTAGGAAGGGCTGAGGCCTGATGTGTAGAGAAGATGACCAATACCCCCAGAGCCTGGTGCCACCATGCTCCCAGCATACCCTGATGTCAACAGATGGCACAGCCTCAATTTCTAGAAAAGTTTTAAACATTTCATTGTGAAATAGGTTCAAACGTACAAAAATAGCATAAAAGTTACATAAACAATTCCCAATGCCCTTCACCTGGGAGTTGCCACTGGCAGGTCACCACCACCTCCAAATGTTGCCAGATTCCACCTGCCCCACCAATATCCAGGTCCCACGGGGCCACACGCCACCCTTAACTGCCAGGTCTCCTAAGTCTCTGTAATATGGACACTCGCACCGCCTGGTGTGGCTTTGTCTTTTGTGACCTTGGCACCTGTGCTTCTGGGTCTGTCCGGGGCTTCCTCGCGGCTACTTTCAGGTCATGCATCTTCGGCAGGAATCCCACAGAAGTGCCGTGTCCTTCCCGGTGCCTTGCAGCAGGTGGCTTTGTCTCTGCCCTGGCAACGTGCCCTGCAATGTGTGAAGAAGGGCCGGCCGCTGTCTCCCTGTGACGCTGCAAGGCGTGCCATGCCTGGAGGCACCGTGGACCACCTAAGTGCTCTGCTGCCCACCACGCCCTCATGCTGCTGTTTGGCACAGGTGAGTGCTCTTCTCGGAAACAATTACTGGTGGTGGTGTTTGCCAAATGGTGATTTTTCTATTTTCTACCTACTCCCATCACTGCTTCTACATTCAGTAACTGGGATTCCACTGTGAGAAACAGCCTCCCTCATTCATCTGTTCATTCAATGACTTATTCCTACCACTGTGGATACACGGACTCTTATTTTATTCTGTGGATTAAATAATAACTCACTATTCTTTATTTTGTGGCTCAAACTGAAGCACATTGCTTTTTAAGAGGCTGGCATATGTCAAAGCTCAACAGGACATTATTGTCAACAGTGGGGCCTCCAGGCCGGGGCTCTTGTGGGAGGGGTCCTCAGCACCCCTCAGGTCACAGGCTGTAGCACCCCTGGAGGTGTGGGGAATCCTAAGAACACCCGTAGCTGTCAGCTGATGAATCTGTGGCTTCCTGTGAAAGGCGATTGTGCCCAGAAGCATCTACCTGTGGGGACATTTCCCAGATGCCAGGATGGACCCTCTGCTGGGGAAATAAGCAGGGATAAGTGGCAAAGACAGTCACAGAGTGCCAGCCGCATGGCTCCCCCAAAACCACTTGCCCACCCTGTGCTGAGCAGCAGCTGTTCCCTGCAAAAAGGGCCACACAGGGACCATCTATACCCCTTGGCATCCTTCTGAAAGGCTCATTGCCCAAGGCAGCCAGCGAGCCCTGGAGGGAGCACGGTGGAGGGGAGGGGGCTAGGTGGCAGGAGCCTGTGTCCCCACATGGCCCGCAGTGGTGCTGAGACAGTCAAGTCCTCATCCAATGCTGGCTGTGTCCCTCATTAGTCTCCAGCCAGCAAGGGGGTAAGAGCACTGAGGACATATGTTCCTCCTCCAACGTCCCCCACAGGGCTCTGCAGTGGATGAGCCATGGCAAGTGCTCTCAGAAGCCTGTGGCTCGCAGGAGCCTGTGGCTCTGGGGCTGAACACGTAGCTCCACCTGTGTGCTCTGCGTGAGCCAATGCTCAGCCACAAGCTCTACGAAGGCCTTTTCCAAATGAAGGCGTGCAGGGCACAGCAAGATGTGCCAGCCAGCCTCAAAACACTGCTCAAGTTGTCTCATCCCCTGCACCTCCAGTGTCCCTGCCAGCTGGAGCTGTGGTCAGCTGGCCCTGTCTGGGACCACACAGTTGCCTAGGACGTCCCAGGCATATAGAGCAAGCTCGCCCCTCCTCCAGGGACCTCTGCTCTGCTTCTCAAAACCAGGTACCTGCCAGACACCCGACCAGTCAGAATGAGAAATTATTTGTCAGAACATTTTTGTTTTTCAATTTTAAGTTTACCCCAAGAAATGGGGTTTCACAGGCAATGCCTATGAGGAAAGAATGCCTTATACTTAGAGACACAAAGAGCGCGGCCTCCTCAAAGCTGGCCTGAGAAAACCAGGAGCACAGGGTGGAGAGAGGCTTGGGGGAGGTGGGTTGCAGGAGGATACTGGAAGCACGCCTGCAGCATGTGGGCTCATGCCTGCCGTGTGCCCTGTGGTTCCACTACACACACACTCACTCCTGAGCATGGGTGGACCCTGGCCTTGGGAGAATCAGACAGAGGCAGGAAGGGCCCAAGATCAGAGGAGGGACAGGCACCAGCTGTGGACCCAGGGTGCCCCTGCAGGGCAGGCAGGGTCTCACTCACCTGCTTGATGGCAGCTCTGAAGGCCCCCAAGATAGCGGCAGCACCCCCGCAATCCCGCTTCATCCCTGGCATGGTGGTCTGCAGGTGGTAAAGGCACCAGGGAGAAGGTGAGCTGCGTGTACAGAAGCCTGGCTACCGGCCCTGCCTACCCCCACCAGACCCCCCAGGCCTGTATGGACATCCTGCCCGGCCAGCTGGACACTCAGGACTCCTGAAACTGGCTGCAAGTGGGGATACACAGAAGCAATGGGAAGTATGACCAAAGACAGTGGAGGTCCCTTTTGTTAGAGTCGAGCTTTGGGTTACCACACAGTAACTGCAGGGTGACATGCAGAAGCCCAGAGTGGCATAATTCACAGTGGCTGGGCTCTGACCCGACCACAGCTCCCTATGCTTGGCAACTGGGCACCTCGACCCCTGCGTGTCTACCTGTGGGCCTCTCCCTATCTACCTCTCTGTCCAACTTGTGAGGAGGAGACTGAGGTCCAGGGAGCCTCTGAGGCTTGCTTAAGGCCATGGGAAAGTTCAGTGCAGAGAAATACTCCCCTGGCTTTATTCCAGGGCCCGGCCCCTCCATGCTGCCCCTGAATGGCCTCTGCAGACACACCAGGATCTCAGAGGCTTCCTGGTCCTCCCATTCCAGAATCCTGGGGGGCCCACATGTCAGCACATCTCACACCTTCATCCAAACTGCTGCCACCTCCTGTGCTCCCCACCTTTGCGTGGGTAGAGGCCTCTGCCCAGCCTCCCCAGACCTCATCGGAGTCCCTCTCCCACGTTCCACCCTCTGTGCACCTGCCTCTTTCCCACAGGCCCTTCTGCCACAAGCCCACTGTGACTTGGCCACCAGATACCTGAGGGACAAGGCCTAGCTTCCTCACCACTCTGACCTCAGCTCTCTCTGCTCATTACCATGCCCTTAAAGGATGGCAAGGGTGGATGTGAACTCCTCATCACCCCAACACCCCTATCCACACCCACTGACACCACCAGTGACAAGGACACCTCCTCACCCCCACCACGTCACCACCAGCTCTCCCCTCCTGCCCTCTTGCTTTGGACGGGTCTCAGGAAGGGCTACCAGAAACAGCCACATCTAGCGGTGCCCTCCTGCTGCACATATAAATGCGACTTTCTATAAACGGGTTGAAAGTGATTACACCCTTTCACACTTTATACATTCCCAATTCTAATCAGCGAGTTCATATTTTAAATTAACAACAGGTCCACAGATGTAAAGGTTCAGGGCTGAAATTTACCGAGGGATTTCTGAACCCTTATCATATTATACGAGCCCTGAATTTTAGTGGAAAGTATTTTTATATATAAACTGAGCTGCTTTTATAATTAAGTCAAGTGAAAATGATCCATTTCTTCTGACCTTATGTTCAAGAAAGCACAAGACTGTTCAAATGGAAAAATGGGGCCTCAGATCTGGAGTCCAACAATTTGCAAAATGGGCTGCTCTGAATGTCACAGGTGCCAGTTCCCAGTCACAGGTGGGACAAATGCCGACCTTGCAAATAAAGCTCCAGTTAACTGTGCAAAGTTCCACCAACCCCCACATGCTATTTCCATTTTTATCAAAGAAATGATTTTCTCAGTAATATTAAGATGTTTTCTGCCTCCTCCACCGGGTTGACACTTGCACCCACTGTCGAGGCCGCCGCACTATAATCATTTCCACACCCACCAGGAAGATAAAACATGCCAATTTTGCTTAAGAATTTCCTTGCTGAAGCAGTAAAATTAAATTTTAAAAATCTGAAGCCTTGAATACCATACGTTTCCAATGTTCTGTGTGAGGACACAGAAGGTGCTCAGTCTCTTGATGGCACAGGAAGGGCCAGAACACAAGGCAGGTGCACCTGTGTGAGCCCAGAGTGCCGCCGGCCATTCTCACCAGTTTACTTGAAAGGGCAACTAACAGATACAGGATGGTTATTTGGACTTTGGTACCTGCAGAGATTTCCTAGAAAAGGAACAAAGTGAGCTTCTCACTTCTAGAAAACAGTTGACATTATTTACTGCCAAGGGTGTACACTTGAGCTTTCAAGCAAAAATCAGAATTTTGGAAAACTTTTATCTGCCATGCTGGCCTCTTCACACTCAGTGACTTTTCTGATGAGATGAATGGTGATATCAGTGAAGATGGTTTTTTTTGGTTTTTTTTTGCAGTTTTTGGCCAGGGCTGAGTTTGAACCTGCTACCTCCAGCATTCGGGGCCGGCACCCTACTCCATTGAGCCACAGGCGCTACCCTAGTGAAGATGGTTTTTCGATATTCCATAAAGTGTCAAAATTTGGAAGATTTGCATAACTCTGTGAACCAATTATTTCCAAATGGTCCATCCAAGATTATCACAAAACCATGTGTTGCAAGGTCAAGACAGACCGGTGGATTTTACTGCACAAAAGTTGACTTACGCGGCTTCAGATTCCAAATTATAACCAAACTTTAAGAAACTAGCACTTGTTGAGTTTTGGTGTAATAGCAAAGAATGCTATAGCTTCCACCTTATTCTAACCGTGAAATGTGCTGGGCAGATTCCTTTGATAGCATTCAACAGAAACAGTATGCCACAACAGACTAAATGCAGAATCAAATGCAAGATTTCAGCTATCTTCTTTTACATCAGACACTAACGGGATTTGCACAAATGTATAAAGCTACTCTCTAAAAATTATTTTTCATTTTCAAAAATAGTTATTTTCATAAAATCACATTATTTATGGTAACGCGCAATGAACTTTTATTAATATTTTTAAATGAATTAGAAGTATCTTATAAATCTGAGTTTTAATTTCGAGTACAATATCACTAGATACTACCCTTATAAGCAAAACTTCTTTGGGGTCAGTACTTGCCAAGCATCTGAAGTGTCCCCTGTGACGCCTGTGAAGCCACCTAGTCCCTGCAGCTCCCAGTTTGCTTTTGGTGGTTTCCCCCTTCTCCGGGTAGAGTGCTGTGGCAGCATAGCTCACAACAACCTCAAATTCCTGGTTTCAAGTGATCCTCTTGACTTAGCCTCCTGAGTAGCTGGGACTAAAAGTGTGTGCCATGACTCCTGGCTAGTTTTTCTATTTTTAGTAGAGAGATAGGTCTCACTCTTGCTTAGGCTGATCTCAAACGCCTGAGCTGAAGCAATCCACCCTCCTCGCTTCCTAAGGTGCTAGGATTACAGCTGTGAGCCACCAAACCTAGCTTACCTATTCAAATTATTAAAAGCACCATTTGGGCCAAAAGGCCAAATCTGTGAGCCACTGTCCTCCCAGCAATCCTAGGCACACATTCACAGTCCACTCCTTCCCAAGACTCCCAGCCCAGGCCCCTGTGGTGTGGGAAGAACAGATGAAGACGGTGTGGAGGAGAGAGGCCACACCTAGGTGGACAGATGTGGCTGTGAACAGCTCCCCAAATGCCTGCCACACTTCAGGAGAGGCTGCTACAGCTGCCTCCCAGGGACAAGCCCAGGTGACTTGCTTCTGAGCTGAGGCCAAATTGCTCTGACTTTCATAAGGGTCACATGCCTTCTGAAGGCTTGTGTGGACCCCACAGAGTATCTCTCTGTGGAGACCTCAATGGACTCAGATTTGGAGACCTGGGCACCCCCTTTGTCCTTCCCTCCCCTAGGCAAAACCACTCTGGGCCTGAATTTGGATCCCTGGGTTCTGATTCCTTTAATCATTTCTGCGGCTTTTCTCTGGCCCCTGGCCAAAATTTTTGCTTTCAGACTCCCTGTTTGAAATATGGGCTTGAAATCCAGGTGTCCCACAGGAAATCGCTTCCTTCTTAAGATGGGGACAGCCCTGTTGACTCCCCTGACCCTGGCCCAAGTACAAACTCGCAGAACCCTGACTGCCTTCAAAGGTGCTTCCAAGAGAGCTGGCCGAGCCCGCCTGGGTCTTCCCCAACCCAGGACCTGCCTGACACCTCACCTTCCCTTTGATGCTGAGTCCACCAGTGTCGTAGACAATGCCTTTGCCCACCCAGGCGATGGTTTGTGTGGCTCCGTCAGGGGTATGGCTGAGGACAGCCAGAGCTGGGGGGTGGAGGGCAGCTTTGCCAACTCCATAGATACCTATGAGAAAGTGGGGAGAGCTGGTTAGGCTCAGTACAAACTGAGCAGAAAACTCCCCAAAGGCCCCGGCAAACACCAGCTCTCAGCACAGGCTGGCAACATTTCTCCTGGAGAGCTGTACTGCCCTGGCCGGAGCTCCCTGCCCATCCCTAACCCCTGGTCAGTAAGGGACTGGGGAATGAAAATTAGTTCCAATATCTGGAACTGCAAACAAATTCTGGACAAATTATTGTTAGGCAAGAAAATCCACTGAGGGAAAGAAAATATAGTATCATTTCAAGAGAGAATAGGACAAGCTTACACAATGAAATGATTTCTGGATGATGCTCTAGGCCACTCTAGCCCACACTCGTCCCCTTCCCAACCCCCTCGCACACTCAGTGACTGCGTCACCCTTTCCAAGGTTGTGCCCCTGTGTTTTGCACCACTGCCCCACTTGTGTGTTTACATGCTCCATTTTCTCAAGAAAACAGTGGCCTGTCTGGGGCAGAGTCTGTGCCTCAGGGTCCCCCAGTAAGTGACCAGGACAGGAAGTATGGCTGTCTGACAAACTGCTACTCATCCTGCAAGACCCACTGCAAATACCACCTCCTCTGTGAAGCTTTCCTTGATACTAGTGGCACCTCTCCATTTGTAACTGGCTCATGCGTCTGTGGTACCCGAAACTCAGATGGCTTCCCCTCTGGGGCAGCGAGCCCCTTCCCTTTGTCGGTCTGAAAGCACCTGAGGCAGTTGAGTCAGTTATCTGTCCCTGTAGCTCAGGGGAGGATGGGCCTGGGCAATCAGGGAAGGCCTCTGTGGGGAGGTGACATCTGAGCTAACATGTGCTGGACGAGATGGCCCCTGCCCATCATAAGAACATCCTGAGGGAAAGTCCTCCAGATAGAGCCAACCGTAGGAGGCCCTGACACAGACGTGAACTTGTGTACTCGAGGAACAGAAAGGCCCCGCGGAGCTGGCCCAGGGAGTGAGGGCGTGCGGCGCAGGAGGCAGCTGGAGAGCTGTGGGCAGGGGAAGGGCTTGGACCTAGCAGCTTTCAGAACCCGAATCAGAGTCTGGATCGCTTCCCCTCTCTTCCCTGGAGATGTTCTGTTTCCCAGGGTCTGGCCTGGAGCTTGGACATGGACTGATCCCGGCCAAGTCACAAGCAGGATGAAGACTGGGACTATGTATCCTGGGGCCAGCCACCACCCCCACCTGAGTGCCCCAGCAGCGCCCTGAGGCCAGGACCTGCAGGGTGCAGCCCCACCCACCTCCAAATCCTCTCGCCTTCAGCTCCTCATCCCGGATGATGGTTGGAACAATCCCCAGCTCTTTTCCAACTTTGTTAATCTCCTGGATGTGTTCATGGAAAAAACAACACAACAAGGACACGTGAAGATGGCTTAAGTCAAGGCGAGGCCTGTACAGCAGGAGAGGAGCCTGTCTAGAGAGCCAGCAGCTTCCACACTCTCCGCGTCCTGCGTGATTAAACCCAGGAGAGCAGGCTCACCCTCCACGCCCTCCAACTTCCTGTGGCTCATGGCTGCAGTCCTGCTGGAGGGCCTTGAAGAGGAGGCCTTGTCTTCCCCACACCCTTGCGGACGCCTCTCGGAGCAGGCAGGACTGCATAACTTCACTGGACATGGCCCGCAGGTCCTCAGGCCGGGTCAGAGAGTGTGCACATCCCCCAAGTTTCCTCTGGCTCTCCTTAGGGCCTACGACACCCACCCCAGCCTGGTTCCACCCCTGGCATGATGGGGCCACGAACCTCGAGGAAGGCATCTGTGTTCATTTCGCTGCAGGGCGTGTCCACGATGCGGGCCGCCAGCCGAACACCTTCCGTGGCATTTGCTAAGCACTAAAGAAAAACAGAAAGTTGTCATTGGGGTCCTGGGGCTGGCTGGCAAACATGTCTTCAATGTGCCCCAGTAACCCAAACGTGTCAGAGGCACATGTCACCCCAGCAGAGGCTGCGGGGCTGCCAACAGGGCAGCAAGCAGCAGTGGGGAGGGAGAAGAAAAATTCTTGCCACCCACTCCTCTGCCAGTAGCCTGTGACTGCAGAAAGAAGCTCAACACAGCTGCCTTCCCCCATCCCCTGTGCTTCCCGAATTACACTGGTGCTCCCTAGCCTAAGGCCCTGCCCCTGCATCCGTATATTTGGGGTCCTTTCCAAGGCTCGTGTCCTGCTCCTCTCCTCATCCCCTTGTGCAGGCCGGAGCGCACACTGGCCCATGTCTGGCCCCTGCAGATCCTGTACCCTCCTCTTCCCGCCAAGATTCCAGTCACATCCTCCAAATCCTCCCAGCAGAGCAAACGCCTCGAACCGGCCAGTCCTCCCGGACGCCCTCCCTCTGGGCCACTGAGGAGGTGCTTTCCTCCCAGGTGAGTCTGTCCTTGTGACCTGACACAGCTCTGCTCCGGGCAAGGGAGAGACACAGAGATGGGCCCTGCCTGGTGGCGCTGACTTGACCACCCGGCACCTGGAAGGGAGCAGGAAGTGTAACACAGACTGTGCCAGGCTTTGAGGGTCCGAGAGCTCAGGCACGGTGCACGCACAAGCGCCATCGCCACGCGCGCCCTGCAAACGGCCATATGTGGACTTGCAATGTGGACACTTCCACTGGCCCGTTGTCACAGTGAGACTGCAGGGACACCGCCCTGTCTTTGCTTCAGCCCTGGCCCTGCAAGTTCTTTGCTTTCTCACTCTCTGCTGCCTCACTCTACCCCTGGGGTCTTGCTCTCGGCTGTATCCGAGGGCACCCCTGCCCTACTTTGGTCCCCAGTGCCCACCCCCATGCCTCAGGAGCTGCAGAAGGCAGGCAGTTGTGATGGCCTCCTTCACTCACTGAAAAGAGAGGATATTAAAAGAGGAAAGTGGCGCAGGTGTCGCGGGGGTGCAGGACAGCACCGAGTTTGTCATCACGGCTCTAGTCTTGTCATGTCAGGGAGGGCAGGCGCCGGGTCGATACCGCCAGCCTAGCTGCCTCCCCCGCCCTGTCTGGTGGCGGCGAGAGCCTCTGCTTGTCCTGAGGTAATTAAACCCCAGAGCCTCAAAGGTAGAGAGCCCTGGAACTTGACAGCTCAGATATGAAGTGTGCAATCCCTGCTGCCTGCCACAGGCTCACCTCCTGTCTGAGGACACAAGAACACAGTGAGGACCACTGGGAAGAGTGTCAGTGATGTAAGCCTTGCCTCCTAGGAGGCCAGGTGTCCCCTCGAAGACCCCAGACCCCTGCAAGCTTGGAGCTGGCTCCAGGTGCCCCCTGTGCTGCACAAGCATGCTGTTTGTCACCAGGGGAGAACGAGACATTTGTCTGTCCACGTTTGTAGGAGCACCCACTGCGTGCCGGGCACCATGCTGGGCTCAGAATCCAAAGATGTCCAAGGGACTCAAGTCCAGCACAGAATTACAACACACCACCCCATTAAATGTTACACAGGAGGACGATGGGAGGTCACAGGACTCAGAGGGGACCAGGGTCCTGGGCAGGAGCTGAGGAGGTTCCCATAGTGATGAGAAGGGAAAGGGGCTAGTAGGGGCCACGTGGCATTCCACGTGGTATGTTCTGGATCAGAGGCAGCTGGGGCAGGGGAGCTGACGACATATGAAATGTCTGTGGGCAAGGGCGCTCGGACTGCCAGAGCACTGAAATGCGGAAGGGGTGGGGAAGGAACATGGGCAGAAACCAAAAGACACCATGCAGGGTTGGAGAAAGGAGGACTCTCATAGAGGGAAACTGAGCAGGAATGAACCTGGCAAGGCCAAGGAACAGCAGTGAGAGGGGAAGGGACGAGGGCTGCTAGCTGGGGTCTGGTGGGTGGTAGGCCTGGATCTCAGAAGGAAGTCACTGGAGTCAGAGGGGAGGCTGGTCATCACCATCCCGCTGCAGAATGGTGCCTGGGGGTGGCAGAGACACCCAAAGAAGGGCCAGCTCAGGGTGTTAGCAGCTGTGATGGACTACTTAACAGCATGGAGTAGGCTGGGAGAAGTGGGAAGAGGGATGGCGCTGCACAAGGTGGGTGCGCTTCAAGGAGGGATTCCCAATGTCCCAGTCTAACAAACAAGGCCTTTCAAAAAAGCAATGTCAGGAGGAGGGCAAAAACTAGGTTTGGGTGGGTTAAGGAGGAAAAGAGAATTAAGAAAGGCAAAGCAATTAGACTATGGTTTTTAAAAGCTTGGAGATGAAGAAAGAAGTATTGTTTCAAGATAGTAAAGAAAGAAGCATGTTCTCTCCAGGTGGAGGGGAGATGACTACAGGTCACAGAGAGGAAGAAGTAAGGTATGCATCCCGCCCCCAGGTGGGAGAGCTTGCTTGGGGCAAAAGCAGAAGACGGGACAAGATGCGTGGGGCTGGGTGAGTGGGGTCTGGGGGCAGGCAGACGGGGCCACGGTGGAGTCTGGGTGGCTGCTGCGGGAAGGGAGCCACTTGTCAAGCCCACCTAAAGACCTCAAGGTTGGAAATCACTTCCGGCCTTGCCTAATTTTAGGAGCAAGTGACATAACATATGTAAAAGTGCTCCCTGTAAAGGGTGATGCTATTATATCCACGGGCAGGATTATTAGTATAGAAACATGATTAGGTGCTCAGTAAACACCATCTGAATAGAAAAAAAATCCTGAAATGGAGACCTCCCTGAGGGGGAGGGAGCCCACGGCCTGGGTTTGGCATCACAGGAACCAAAACAGCCCTCCCTGAAGAAAGGGGAGCCAGGGCTCTCCAGACAGCCCTTCCAGCGCACAAAGGACCCGGTCTGCAGTTCCAGATACCCACTTGCAATGTGGACACTTCCACTGGCCCGTTGTCTTGTCCCACCAGGTAAAACTCCACCGTGACGGTCTTCTCTGCGCGTCTCAAGGCACCTGAGCGGTGGCTGAACAGTGGGAAGGCCCGGGCCAGGGCGCAGGCGGAGGCGAAGACATCAGGCTGCTCACAAACCATCTACAGCACAAGGAGGACACAGGGGGCTGCATGAGGAGGTGCCAGGGCTGTGTCGTCACTGCCTCCCAAACACCATGAACTCCGGGGTTGGAACATTCTAGACGAGAGGTTCTCAACCTGTGGGTCGCAACCCACAGGTACTGTACTAAAGGGTTGCAGCCTTAGGAAGGCTGAAAACCACTGTTCAAGACAGAGGTGCCTCAGCAGCAGCGGTCAGCCCATCCCCCAGGGACCTTCCTGGAAGCACTGTCTCACCTACAGGAAGAACTGTATTGGTCATCATCAACTGCCTTAACAGGCAGGAAAATGTCTGGCAGAGACAGACAGACACCGGACCTGGCCTCAGATTTGCCACCAAAACTGATCTGGGGCAAATCACTGTGTCTCTTGGGACCAGTGTGTCTGTAAAGCAGGGATGGTAACATCCAGGTCGTATGGGCCAGAGTGCTCTGCAGTCTGTAGAGGGCCGTGAGCCCCCCTGAGACACGAGGTCAGCGCAGCTGTCACTGGCAGCATTGTGGCTCCCAGTAAACCCGGCCCGGTGACCACCGCTCTCCACAGCACTCACCACGATGCACCGATGGGCTCCGGGCGGCAGGCAGGTCCGCACAAGCCTGGTGATGAAGTGGGCGGCAGAGGGGCTGTTGTGCCGGCTCACCCTGGAGGGCAGGGCAGCCACGGTGGCATAGTTCAGGTAGAGGGGACAGCTGTCTGTGGGGTTGGGGTTGAGCACGCTCAGAGCAGCCTGCCAGAGCTGGATCAGAAGGGAGAGACAAGAGACAGGCTTCAAACGGCCCGCCTCGGGCAGCCCTGTCCCAGCTGCGCCTGCGCCTCCGCAAGGGCACTTTAAGCGCCCCTGATCCGTAATTAGGGAGTCGTGTGGCCTGTCGCTGGAGCTAAGTGTCTCTCTCTGCTGGCACTCTTCCACCACGTGGGATTAAGGCATCAGGACTGAAAGGCCAGGTTGGGGCCCGTATTGCTTAAAACACTTCAAACCCCCAACTTGTTTGGGACTTAGCCATTTTCCACGAGAGAGGGTCTGGGAGCCAGAGACCCCAGAGGGAGGCAGGGCGAGAATGGCCACGGGGATTTCTGGAAGGCAGCCCTTCCTGGGCCGCATCTCCCCCTCCCTGTCGCAGGTGTAGCAGCCACGACAGCGCTGGGCCTCCGCAGGCTCGGACGGGGCCTGATGGCTGCTCCGGAAGGGAAGCGCCGGCCTCAGAGGCCCAGCCGCGGGCGGCGAGGCGGGGCCTCTGCGGCCTCCCCGGGCCCGGGCCGCCCCCGCCGCCCGGCCGGGCCTGGGCTAACGCGCGCTGGGGCGCTGGCGGCCGGCGGCCCCTCACCTCCTCGGTGACCCGGGGCTGCAGCTTCCCGCGGACGTGGCTCCAGGGCACGCGGAGCAGGTGGTGGAGCTGCCCGAGCAGCAGCAGGGGCCGGCTCTGCGGGTCCGCGTCCCCGGCGCTCGCCTGGAACTGCAGCCCCACGTTCGCCATCTTCCCGCCGGCCCGCGCCCCCGGCCCGGCCCGCCGCTCGCCCCGCTCCGGCCCGGGCTCGGCGCCGCCCCGGCCCTGCCCGGCCGCCCGCGGGCCCCGCCTCCCCCGCCGCTCCGGGCCGCTCGCGAGACGTGCAGGGCCCGCCCGGGGCGCGAGGGGGCGCCGGCCCGGCGGGGCGGGAAGGTGCGGGCAGGGCGCGGGCAGGCCCCGCCAAGCAGGCCCCGCGCGGCCTGGCCGCCGGTGACACCGCCCCCAGACCCAGCAGGTGCCCAGGCCGCGCGGGCGCAGGCGGGCCTAGCCTCGCAGAGGGGAAGGTGCTCGCCACCAGGTGCTTCCAGGGAGGGGTCCGACTTCCAGGGAGGTCTTCGGCGGTCGGAGGCCCGACCTCAAGCCCACCCGTGGCGGTTTGTGCCAGGCAGCCGCTGGGCCGACCCCAAGCAGACCCCCCAGAGGTCTCCGAGCGGCCACTGGCCATCGCCCGGGACCCCACAAGGCGGGGCCACCCCTTTACACCACACACTTGGGCTCCCAGACGTTTGTTGGGTTGAGATGGGCTTGGTGATTCTTGGATTCGGGCCAGACCCCGCAGTCTCGCTAGACTCCCCTGCCCCCTCCCCCAACGGTGGGTAGTGTCAACGGTCACTTCCTCCTCGCTTCCTACTAGGTTCTTTGACACATCTTGGACTTCTGTTCACTGTCCTCCGTATGAGGTGACAGGGGTTTCCATCCAGGTCACTGCTTCTGGGATGGCCAAGGACAATTCCTGGCACTGCCTTGCTGAATGGGAGTTCCTTCCCCAGCCCAGCCCTTTGCAAGAAGGGTCATCTGGCAGCCATTTGAGCAAGCTGTTCTGACTACCTGCCACCCCACTAAGAAGAGTAGAGGTGACATGAGCCAGTGGGGTGACTTACAAGACTTGGGTCACCTCTGAGAAGAAGAAGGTGACCTTTCCTTGGAGAAGAAGTCCAGTGGGAGGGGCAGGTGGATGTGCCATTAGTGAGGGTCCTGGCTTCTGCTGAGGCTGAGATGCAGGGTTTAAGGAATGATGACCAGTTGAGGAAACTCTATCCCAGAATCATTTAAATAAAATTTGGGGCAGCGCCTGTGGCTCGGTCAGTAAGGCGCCAGCCCCATATACTGAGTGGTGGCAGGTTCAAACCCAGCCTCCGCTGAACTGGAACAACAACAACAACAAAAAAACTTGGTTACTTGGTATTCCCCTATCCTGATTGCTGAGGAGCCTTTGGTTGGCACTCTCTCAGAGACCTCCATGTGCCACTCTTCCTATTTTGAGTTTCTTATCAACCTTACAACAAAAAGTAGCCAAGCCAACTCCCAGGCATGGCATTGGACGCTCTGCCACTGACCTCCTAGGTCCTCCTAGGTCCTCCTTGCTCCCTGATGAGCAGCCCACAATCAAGCCACACTTTCCTCTTCCCTGTCGGCTTTGAGCTGTGGTCCCTAGCACAGGGCAAAGCCTGAGCAACACCATATAGACCAGAGCTTCGGCCTCCAGAAGGCAGGTCTTTCTGTCTGCCCCACCCCCACCCCAGTGCCTAGCACAGAGCCGAAGCTAAAAAAAATAGCTGCTGAATGAGTGAAAGGAATTCCTATGAAACCCGTGGCTTTCCCAACAAAAGTCAACGTTAATTGGATCTTATTTTCTTCAAAAGATTAGACAGCAGCTGAATGTTTTCACACATTTGTAAAGGGTACTGACAGTGTATATGAAGATCACTCTTTTTTTCTGTTTGCAAATGCACTGCAGACAATCACACAGCACCCCCCCCCACCCCCAGTCAGACTGACTTGGCTGGGGGGAGTCCTCCAGGGAGGAGGGAGACTAAGGCTGAACCCTGACGATGAACTAGGACTTGCACAGGCCAAGAAGTCAGGGTTTGGCATCCCATGTGGGAGCAGCCCCTGAGAGAAAGCACAGAAGCAGAGTGTGCCCAAGAGACTGTGCACACCACCACTGTGGTTGCAATAGGCTCCCTGGTAAACCGGAGGAGTGGGGGAGAGGAGAGGCTGGAGTCTCTGGTTCACGCCATAGATTTGGTAGAATCTATGGAATCCAAGAAGCATTTCAGAAAACTAGCTCTAGCAGTTTTGTGTACAAGGAGCTGGAAGATGAGAGAAACTATCGGTGGAGAGGTCATTTTGGAGGTTTTTTTTTCCTTTTAGAATTCTTCTATATTTAAGAATAGACTGAATAACCCTGACAGACCCAAGAAAGGATGAACGAGATGATTCAATTTAACCAACATTTATTGAGCACTTAATACACACAAAGCAAGAGAAAATGTTAGATGCTTGTTGAAAGCAAATATTGGTGATTCTGGTTTTAAGCCATCCCTGAATTGAAGAAATCCAAACTAAACAGAACGCTAAGGAATTATTCCACTTCAAATGCCTGCCAATTTCCTCAAGATGCAGCTTGTGACAGATACAAATATATTCCAGGAAAGTACTTTCCCCTTTCACTGCAGACTTTACAGGCTTTAACATAAATAAGACAGGCATCACTTTGTTTAGATAAATTTTTATGAACATATTAATCCATGGCTTAGTATATATTTCACTGTCAATGAAAAATTCACCTCTATTTAATTTTCCTTAAAACTGAATGTTTAAAACAAATTACCAGATCTTTAATGCAACCCAAGAAGCACCTTAATGTTTTGATGACTCGAGACCCATTCCACACTTAACTGGGTGTTCCGGCTCAGCTCAAGGGTTAAAGAAAAGATTAAAAACTTCTGGAAGAAATCAGAACAAAGTTCCCAGGACTTATTTGGAAGTTTTTTGGTACAGTTCACATTCCAGGACACATCTGTAAAGTCATGTCCTTTAAGATGACTCCAGGCATCTGAAATGTGCATTTATATATTAATTTCATGCCAGAGTTCACCCGTGTAAAATCTCCTAACGCCTAAGCTTCAGCTGATCTCCATGAAGCTCCTAGATTCCACTGTATCTGGTATTTCAAAGAAACACTCATTTCCTTGGCACACTTGCTTCATGCTCTCTGGCATAATCATTTATTCATTCAACATCCATTTATTGAACATCAGCTCTGAAAAGCTCCAGGCCCAAGGGCTGGGCGAGGTGGCTCACACCTGTAATCCCACTCTGAGAAGCTGAGGTATGTGGGTTGCCTGAGCTCAGGAGTTTGAGACCAGCCTGAGCAAGAGTAAGACCCTGTCTCTAAAACCAGCCAGGCATTGTGGTAGGCACCTGTGGTCCCAGCTACTCAGGAGGCTGAGGCTGAGCCCAAGATTTTGAGGTTGCTGTAAGCTATGATGCCACGGTATTCTACGCAGAGTGACAGAGTGATACTTTGTCTCGGGTGGGTGGGGAGTGGAATAGAAAGAAAAAAGCTCCAGGCCCTGTCAGGCTGATGGTGTGTGTGTGTACGTGTGTGTGAAGAGGAACACATGTATTAGTAAAATCCAGAGATCCTGTCACTGAGAGAAGCTGAGTCAGAGAAGGCCCTTGGACTAGGAGGAGGCTTTGAGTTGGGTCTCGAGGCCTGGGTTGACATGAGCTAGGCATTCTGATCCCTTGGCAAGGAATTGTTTGTGCAAAGGTCTGAAGCATCAAATAAAGGTCATGTCCATTCTGGCACCATCAGCAGCTCATATGGCTGGACATACAGTGCATGCCTACAGAGTTTGCACTTGCACTTGTGGGTCACTGAAGGCCAGAGGAAGTGCCTCTATCAGGCCCTGATGGGAAATAAAGGCAGAGCCCCTTCCGGTGAAGACCTGCTTGTTGCCTTGTGAGCCCAGACCAAGCCGAGGCAGCCCAGGGGCCAGGGACCTCTCCTTGTAGCACTGTCTGAAGGTTCCCGCACCTTCCCTCACCATGGCCAGATGCTGGTGGGGAGCACCTCCATCACTTTTTGTAACTAGTGGTACTGGACATGCTACCTGGGTTTGCGCTAGGTGTTCCCTGAAGGAATGAAAAAGAACTCGTTGCTGTGAAAAGCACATTTCTATAGAAACCTTTTTGAAAAATTCATTTATTCATGAAAAAAGATTAATATATTGAATGCTTATATACCCTTCACCTAGATTCATACACACAAAGATATAGCTGTGTACACAGATACATATACATTTAGGTGTACAGGCATACCTCAGAGATACCATGCCTTTGGTTCCGGACCACTGTAATTAAGTGACAGCTGCCTGTACACATGCATCTGTGTGGGTGTGTATGTGTGTACATACGTTTTTTTCCCCTGTAGCATTTAAAGTAGGTTGCATACACTCACCCCCATCCCAGTGTACCTCTCTAAAGAAAAAAAATACTAGCCGACAGAATCATAATAAGATCCCTATCACACACGTGGAAGTTCAATATCCAAACAATACTATTATCCCATATAATAGTATACTATGGGATATATATACTAGTACTATAATCCAATTTCAAAGACATTAAAGTTTCCTTAATTGTCTCTATGTCCTTCATGGCTTTTTCTTTCCAAATCCAGAACCCAAATAAGGATCAGGCATTCCATTTGATTGTCAAGCCTCTCTGGTCTCCTTTTATCCAGAACAATCCCTGCCTTTGTGTCCCATGACATTGGAATAGAATGGTCTTACAGAAGGTCTTACAGACTGGATTCCTCTGTTTCCTCATGATTAGATTCAAGTTAAATGTTTTTGGCAAAAATACATGCTGTGGTTCCCACTGTAGCTCACCAGGAAGCACAGAATCTGTGTCCCCATTATCGGCCAAGTGGGGTCTGCCAGGTCTCTTTGTGGTAATAGCATGCTTCCCCTTTTAGAATTAATAGAATTAAAATCACTTTCCCATTTATCATCTGCAGCATGGCACTTTAAGACTATTAGACTAACGTTTTTGGGTCCCAACAACATTTCCCCCAATGTCTTTGGCATCAGTGATGATCCCTGCCCAAAGCAAGTGCTACTGCAGTCTCGTCTGGCTCTGTCTTCCCTTCTGCATTTGTTACAAGGTGCTCTTTAGCACAGACCTTCCCTCTCTCCCCAGGACCAGCTAGTTAATGTGTGGAGTCCAGGGCAAAATGAAAACGTGGAGCCTCTTTAAACAAAACAAAACACAACACAAGTTTGAGATGCCAACGGCAGAGTATTAAACCAGACCCAGGACCCTGGGAAGCCAGCCTGCCCTGGGTGTGAACATGTGTATGTGTGGGTCGTTAAGTATCATTGCTCTGGGTGTCCCCACTTAGGCCAGCAAGAGCCCCCTCGGGCTGCCTGCTGTGTCTTTTTGACATGTTCTTTGTAGTATTTGAGGACTTTTGCCTGTTCTGGAACAGTAGGCTGGTCCCCAAGCTGGCTTTGTTCCCTCGTCACCCCAAATCCACTTACCCCTTTCTCTAAGAAACTTAGGCTTCTTTTGGTGGGGACAATGGTTGGGTGGGAACCCAACTCTGAGAGCATGTGGGTTCACTGCTACCCAGATGTCACTGCTGCTGTTCCTCTAGGAGATCAGAGGTGGATTCTTGTCTTTTTAACGCCAGGGGTTCACACTGATTCCTCTAACTCAAATCCCACACTACCTGCCACTATCCCTGTGCCCACGGTAAGGAGCCTGGCTCCCAAGCCCCCCTAATGGATACTTGCCCACTGACAGCCTCCACCATGGACAACAGAATGACAACAGGAAGGTCAAGGTCTTTACATTCTTCTTGTTCTTAAGAGTGTATCCCACTGATATATTCACAATTGACTTTTGTGTGGTTTATCAATGTGAAGTATCTAGGTTCATGTATTCACATTGGATGCTTTCATCTTTTTCCATGTTTTTTTTTTTTTTTTTTTTTGCAGTTTTTGGCCGGGGCTGGGTTTGAACCCGCCACCTCTGGCATATGGGACCAGCACCCTACTTCTTTGAGCTACAGGTGCTGCCCCATGTTTTTTGGATACATAAAACATTGACATAGTTCAAAAGTCAAAACCGTAAAAAGCAATGCTGTGAGACACCCTTCCCAAGCCCTGACCTTTCCCCCCTTTTCCTCTAACCTTCACAGATAACGTTTACCCCCACATGCCACCATTTTTGTTTGCCTTTAGTTTATCTTTCCTGTTTCTTTTGGAAGGAAATAAGATTATATATATTCATGGATCTTACACAAAAGGTAGCATACTACATGTAATCTTTGGTACTTGGCTCGAAAAGCACATTTTGGAACCTAATCTGCAAACAGTGTTTTTACTTTCTGCTATCGGCGGGAGGAGAGACTATGCTAATAAAACGTGCAGGCAGAGGCATTTATTAACAACAAAAAGTGTTGCTTCTAGCATCAGTTTTTAGGACTTCTCGATAAAATGAGGGAGCCAAACTGGTTGCTCTCTGAGGCCCCTCGCCTTTCTAGCAGCCTAAATTATTCTCCCAGGAAGGGCACAGGACAAGACAGCAATAACCTGCATGTCTCGGGAACTAAATTCCTATTTACTTCTGAACACCAGCAAAATTATTTTTGTAGCTGCAAAAGTTTTCAAGGGCACCTTGAAGACCTGCGCCCTGGGACAGGGAAGCTGCTGCAGGAAGGAAAAGAGAAAAAAATTAACAGACCAAATGTGGCCCCACATTCCTGTAAGCAAACCCAACATATAAAAACGGAGACTTTATAGAAAAGCAAAATTAGGGGGTAAATGTTTGTTTTGATCAAGAAATCTTTTCTTTAGGAAAACCTTCACTCACAGGATCCTTTTAAATAGTACGTTTCTCTGGCGCAGTGAAAATGATTCAATCTTCAAAAGCCTGAGTCACATTTTTCCCAGAAATACCCTTGTGTTTATTACACATCTATCTGTCGTATCTGAATGGAGAGCTTTTAAAAAGTAAAAAGAATCATGAATCTGTTACCAAGGATTTGGGCAGCTAAGCAGTGCGAGGGAAGGAAAAAAACTAACCAGAAATTGTTAGGTTTTTTTTTAAGGGCAATGAAAAGGAAATTTAATCTTTTTTTCCTCATGAAATCTGGAAAGTTCCCTATCTTGGGCTGGTTCATAGTAATGGATGGGAAGTAGTGAAGTGTACCAACCTTACTGGTATTACAAAGCAGGTTAAAATGCTAGATTTGAAATAAGATTACTTATCCGTTCTCAACAATTTATAAATCTTGAGTGACATTATAACCTAAACAGAGTAAAAAGCATGCCAATCAGGTTCATGGTTTTCCTAACATCTTCATAAATTTGGTAATACTTAAACACTACCTATGAGAGCTACAAAAAGACATTTTGAAGTCTTGGTCTTAACATGTAAGGAATACATAGTCAATGCATACTATACTGTTTTTAAAACAGGATTTCTTACATCATAAACTCGGCAGCACATGAAACCAAGTAGTGGATACATCCTTTTTTTTCCTTTTTAAATGAGAGGCTACTTTCCATTTCCAGAACTCCTGGGGCCCCAGAAAAGTAGAGCTACTTCGTACAGCAGGGACACAGCTGTCTGTTGAGACTACAGCTCTCCAGGGGGACACTGGTGATCTAAGGAGAAGGGTGACAGGGTTGGCAGCCACCTTAAAGACTCCCCAAGTTGGGGTTGATTTATACCCACCATTGCTGGGGACTTTGGTACCTCACTATTGTGCCCAGGCATGAAACGTGTGCCTCCACCAGGCACAACGTGAGTGCCCAAGTTCTATGTAAATTTAATTATTAGCATGAACTGAAGGTACTGTCATTGTTTAACTCATCCGACCTTTTAAATGGATAACCAACCTTGAGGCTTAATTGGATTTAAAAAAAAATCAATTTCTAGACATTGCATAGTGTTGAAATGAACTGCTGCATTCTCAGGCAATTGTAAAATCAGTTCGGCCTCAGACTATTTTTTATTATTTACAACTTTAAAATGACATTATCCATCTCGGTAAGTGTTTCATGTACACATACACCTTTTATAAACAACCGCAAACACACACGTGCATCTACCAAGTCACTAAAGAATCCTTCTTTTCTGCTTGGCAGCAGGCTGATTCATCAGCCACAGTCTCTTCTCACCAATTACACAAAAAACTGAACTGGGGATAATGACACGCCACTGTTTGCAAATCTCTCTTAGCCTCAGCCAGTCTCATCTTTGTAATAAGAAACAAATCCTTGAGGAAGCTTTTTACCAAATCACATCTTGACCATTAAATCTTTCTTGAAGAAGGTCATTTAATTTAATGGAAAGAAATGAACAATTAAAATGGCGTAAGCAGAAACAGCACCAGTCTGGAAACCAGAAAGCCCCCTGGTTCAAGTTTAAGTCTCCTGACCTTGGTGAGCTCTCTGGTGGGTCTGTTTCCCCATGTGGAAAAACAGGAAGGTTATGGTAAAGGGGAGATGATCTCTTTTCCCCACAGATGATGAAAATGGAGGTCTATTATGGTGTCCTGGGTCAAAACACCAAGCTAAAGAAGAATGAAAAAATAAACCATTTGATTCCTTCGGCACTTCCTCTGAGAAAAAGAGACCAAATGATGCAAACCAGAGCCCTCTGCCTCTTGTTGTAACATCTATAAAATGAGAGCAGTAGTGATTACTAATGGCGGAATTTGGATGATTAGCTAAAAGCAATTATAGAATTATAGTTGACAAACAGAAAATGCTAAGCCCAGTGGTCTATTTTAACTGAGCCTGATTTAAATGTGCATGGTGTTGAATCGAGCCTCATTTAAATGGTCCATTTTAGCCAGATTATGGAGCTGAAGTGGAGAACCACACAATTACCCTGAGCGTTCAGGACAGTCCACAGAGCTAATTTGGACAATTGGACAAATGATTATTTTCTTTTGCCTCAACTGACCAGATAATTGTGCCCAAGTCTCTGCCATTTAACTCTGTGGAATGTGCCTTTGTCTACTAATAGCACCCAGCCCTAGACCGGTACAGTGACATCTGACCCAAGGTGGTGCGGAGTTGGGGACAAGACGCACACCGTTGACACCCACTGTCTAACTCTTGAGTCCCACGCCGGAAACACTTTCACACGAGCTAGAAGTCTCTGCATGTCCAGCCAGGGTCCCCATCAGTCCATTCTAATACCTGCTGTTTGGGAGGAGGTCGTTTTCCCTCACTTTCAAAATGGAATCAAACAAAAACACCAGGCAACAAGATTAGAGGTGGTATCTGTATGGCCAAAAAATTTGGAAAGGAAATTAATTTCTAAGGGCTTATTATATACAGAGAGGTGCAATTTTAGGCAACATTTGTAAGCAGGCATGGTGCTAAATTCTGAAATATAGCTAACAGCAGATCTGTTAACCAAGTCTGCCTACCTAAATCTCAGAAGAAATGGGAAGTCATAAGGACTCAATGAATTAGAACCACTCAGAGGCAGGAATTCTTGGTGCTGAACTTGGGTCTTGCCCACCCCCAACCAATGCGCATTCCCTTCTGTGAAAATTTCTCTCCTTACGGTTCCCACGTGGTCTGACTACGGTAAGAGATCCTGATGATCAGAATTCACACAGTACACAGAAAACACGCTACCCTATTAAATCCGGATACCAACTGTGCGCGACTGGGTAAGTTGTTTTGCTGAGGCGACAGAGCTGCAGCAGACGGACCAGGATGCTTCTGGATCACTCAGACTTTTCGTGGTGGTCCAACTGTTATAGCATGTCCACTAAAATCAGCAGAGCACATCTGTGGCCAGCCTGCTTTTTCCCACAGTCAAGGTTAGCATTCAAAGGCACGCCCAGTAGTCTGCCACTTCCAGGTCTGCAGACAAGTCACCCCTCTAGGCTCGGTCTGAGTCTTCAGGCTCCTCAGCAGGCAGCAGCAGTGCTGGGCCATTGAGACTCGGCTGGAAGTTTCCCACCTAGTGCCCGTTATGCGTGTGGCATAGCCTGTACCTTCACCTTCAGGGTGAGGAACTTAACATGATTACCACTGCTCAGAATGTTCTGGAGCCTATGGCAAACATTTTTGTTTTTGGACGTGGATTTGATTCACAGAGCCTATGGCTGATGTGCTAGTTGGGGAGATGGAATTTTGAGCCAATAAACAAGGCAAGAGCACAACCAGAGGGGGTTGCTGCTGTGTGTGGTTTGTCAACAGGCTCTGCAGAGAGCTGCAGGAGCACCACGGGCAGCTCAGGCTGGATGCCTGGTATCCCAAGGCTGCCACCTGGACAGCTCCTGCTTTTGAGGGCACTGACTCTGGGGTTTAGCTAGTTAAAACACATAATACCCTCTTCATACCTCGGTTACCACACCTGCCCCCAGACATGCGTACATGCGAAAGCCAGGGTTCATGACAGTGCCAGCCCACCCTTTGAGGAAGACCCCCCTCCCCCCCCACTTACACACCCATTGGAAGGGAATGCAGTTTTTTGGCTTGAAGTCAGCAGGGCAACAGCTATCCCTGATGTTTTTGGTATAAACAAGACAGGAAGCATTGTAAGTCATTTAGAAAGTCGAGTCTCCTGGAGCCTATAAGAATCACTTCTCAACAAAACACACAGCAGTTTTATTTGAAGATTTTCAAATGCTTCTTGATATGTATATAAAGCATATTTTCATAAGAAAAGTAATTATGCATCTTTAGGTGGTTTCCCTTTTCTGTATATGGGCAAGTAGACTAGCCCCTTTGAAAGTGTCCATTGGACAGACCAACTGGAGACACTGAGTCAGCCTCAGGCACAAAACTAGCCCCAAGGATCACGAAACTGACCAGGCCCTCCCCAACATGATCGCGTTGTGAAAATTAACACTAGGACTGCAGCACGTTCTTCAATCTGCATGATGGCTTTATTGTACAAAAAGTTTCCAGTAACAGTAAATTAGTTTTAAAAATGGACAAAAAAAGTCATTTTGGATAGAAGCGCTTCACTAATTGCTTTATTTAAGCATACAAGAGAAAAAAGTCTTAATCTGAC
>CAUYRH010085553.1:0-22306 GCA_963574655.1 Perodicticus potto
GCTAGAGGCCTAGAGGAGGAGACGGGGAAAGACCGGGAGAGGAATGGAGAGAGCATCTCTCTCCCCACTTGAAATCTCTCCCTCTACTAGGAGCTTTGGTGTTTTCTGTATTCTTTTCTGTAAATCAATTCTGTCTTACCACGGGGGGGGGGGGGGAATAATGTAATGAAGAATAATAAAATACATGTATTTATAAATTTAAAAAAATAATAAAATAAAATAAAATGTTTCCCCTTTAATACACACACACACACACACACGCACGCACGCACGCACGCATTTTGACCATTTGCTTCTTTTACATTTTTTACAATCTGAAAATACTCTCACTCCTAGGCTTGGTGACACCATTTTCTCAATTCAATGTTTTCCTATTACCCAGAAAGGGTTACACATCCAAGTAATTAATATACATTCTGTAAGGAGGCAAACTGCAGTTTATAAAATGTAGTTGTTCCCTGCCACATTTCATTTTGCAAGAGGGAGGGCCAGAGCCAACTGTGAACAATTACCAAATTGTCAATGGAATTCAATAAATGTTGTTTAAAAAAACTAATTATTTGTTACAATAACCAGCTACTACTGCCACTTTGTATTTGGAGGTTTGTAAACTACTTCCATTCGAAATGTAATTGATTCCATTTTTATCATTTGTTCAAGTTTATGTGGTTGTTCACATCCTAAGAGATGATAACATCTATTTTCAGCAAATTATACATTATAATTCCTCATTCAAAAGCTGTAACAGAAAACAAAATGCTAATTTATGCTGTAAACAAAACTACAGAATCATAATCACTCATTGTTACCATTAGGGACTAAACTGCTACTGGAAATAATAAATTGGAGCAAAATGTGGTAGGGGTTGTTGGTTAGACATTTCTATCTTTTTTTTTGTTTGTTTGCATCTTTTTTGCTTGTTTTGTTCTGTTGTTACACAACCAACACACTTTTTGATACCCTTTCGGGCCAGAGATTACACGGATGTCTTGCCTGCTGCCAGATAGAAAGCAGACATTCACGTGGGTCTTAGCTATTCCCTGCAGCTCTGTATTTCAAATCCTCAGGAAGATCACAACGCAATCAGAAGTGCACGCTAAGGAGAGGGCGCATAGAAGGACAACACTGCATTTTCCACATTGCATTAAGTTTCTACACCCCCATTTCTCTTTACATCAGCAGTCTAACCCCCCACCTGACTACCACATCCTTCTTCTGTATAAAGACCCCTCTGCCATCCCTCTGGTCAAGGTGAGACTTCCCTACTGGCAGGCTTCCCCTCTGCTTCAGGGAATGCACCAAATAACTAAGTTCACACAAACCCAGTTAACTTTCAATAAATCACGTCAATCCTTATTAACAACAACAACAAAAGGGCGAGGGCAGATCTGGTACTGTATCCCAGACGCTCTGCTTTGGTGAAAGAACTATCTGCAAGTGTCAAGACTGTCACATCATCTAGTGGCGTTTTCTTCCCTCCCTCTCCTTTTTGAGCATATAATGCAAAAGAAAGGAGCATTTAAATATAATTATTATATCAAAAATGTGAATTCTCTGAAGAAAGCAAAAAGTCACACTGCCTTCTGGAGTAAATCACTTTTCTGCTGCCCTTTTATTTAATGCTGTCTGCTGTACACATTTACCTCTTTGCTGGCAAAGTGTGATCATTGATTTCCTATGGTCTCTCTGGAAGGAAGTTCTGCTTCCCTGATGACGACTACAAAGGGTAGGTGACCCCATTCTCATTCCAATGCAAACCCTGCACTTTTACATTTCCACTAGGGCCGCAGGAACGTGAAACCAGAGAGAAACTCTTTTGTGGAGACTGTCTTGCTGTAACTACTGACATTTAATGTTGTTCCTCCCCTACCCACGACGACATTCTGCAATACCACAATGGAAGGGCTGACCCACTAAAAGGTGTTAGTTCGTGGCGGACATAAATGTTAGGTGCGAGATGTGCTACACGAGACATCTGTTGTCCACGGCTGTGATGAGAAAGGTAGATTTCTGGATTAAATCTCAAAAATAACTTTACATAGCACAAGCCCAAAACAATGCAGCGTAGCTTAAAAAATAAGAGGGTTTGCCTGAAAAATAGTATATATATGGTTTTGATGCATGTGAATGATTATAAAATTATTCTATTGGCCGGGCGCAGTGGCTCACGCCTGTAATCCTAGCATTTTGAAAGGCCGAGGCAGGTGGATTGCTTGAGCTCACGAGTTCGAGATCAGCCTAAGCATGAGCAAAACTCTGTCTCTCTAAAAATAGAAAAACTGAGGCAAGAGTTGGAGGTCGCTGTAAGCTAAATGCCACAGCAGTCTATCTGGGTGACAGCTTGAGATTCTGTCTCAAAAAAAAAAGAAAATTCTATTCCATGTATCTTAAAATTACCTTTTTTCTATATTGTACTGATACTCACATGCATTTGGAACAAGAATCCCCCTAAATCATAATTATTCTACTTTAGAAGACCCTGTCTAGCTCTCAAGCTGAATCAGTCATTCAAACCAAAAAGAGTGGTTAGCTCAAACTTCTAGTCCATTGCCCCCCCGCAAAAAAAGCTTCAGGTGCTCATACTTGAGTCTACCAAAGCGGACTTCACTTCATTCACCAAAGAGAATTCCATCTGGTCACATAAAAGAAAAACAGATTTATCTGCCAAAAAAAAAAAAGAAAACACAGTGGGCAAACTCAGGCAAACAAAGGGAAATCTTTACTATTCATGAAGCTGGTAAATAAATGACACCACACACCAACTTGCTACAAACGTGCACGTGACCCCCCAAGACCACTGATGGAAAGGCCAGCTTTCCTCTTGCGTGCACTGAGACCTTGGACAAGGTACTGGGCCCTCTCTACCTGTTTTCCTCATCCATAAAATGGGAATAATAATAAAATGCCTATCTCATACATTGTTATGGAGACTCCATGAGTCAAATACTCATAAAGGGTTTGGGACGGCATGATAAATGGCACTTATCATCACTACTCTTTGGGATCTCCAGTTTAGGATCACAGAAATTTACAAACAAAAGCGAACAAAATATTCAAGCTCATGTCTTAAGTAAGCTAGCCTTCCTGGAAGACTCGCAATAAACTAACACTATGACAAGTTTCTTTTCCTCCTCTGGGAGAAACCCAGAGGTTAAAAACCTGGGTCTGTGGGCTGGATTCACAGGTAGATTTCTAAAACGTATTCAAGGTAGGTATGTAGAAAGGTACTTAAAAACTATTTTGCAGTTCATACACAGGAACTAAAGGAAACTAAAAATGTTTACAATGTACAGAAGCCCAGTTTATATTTTTTAAACTGCTGTCTAACAACTTTGTAAATGGAGGACATTCCCAAGTCCCAGCTCATCCTTGTGGGTGCAAACATTGTCACCACTCTAAGAATTACGACATATCCAGAGAGGAAGGAAAAAATATTGAATTTTTTATACTACTTGGACTGAACCAGAAAAGAAGTCATCAGTAGGCTGCTTTCTGCTTTGGCTATCCAGATCCATGAAAGCAGTGCCAAGCCCTCTCCCCACTAAAAAAGGCAGTCAACGCAAGCTTTCGACAACTTACCCTCCTCTCTCTTACCCACATCCATTAATGATTCTGCACTGAAACTTCTACCCTGCTGGAAAAGATAGAGTAAGTATAAATTAAGAATTACAGGTACTAGCCAACAAAGTCTAGAACTGAATCCCAAACAGTCACTGCTGAGAAGACAGTGCCCTTACAAGGATGCCATTTTATATTTCTAGTCTGGAAAATTTGATGAAATGATAGGGGTGAGGAGTAGAGAAAGAAAAGTTTAAAAGGGTAGTCAAGGCTAGTAGAGATGTCATTTTCATAAACTCGAGTTAAGCTACCCTGTAACCAAAGAACTGATCAATCGGATGAGTAAAGTCCCATGTCTATCCTCGTGGACATCCCAGCAGCCAGGTAATTGACTCCATTTTTCACTTTCAACTGATTGATTCAATATCATACAGACCTGGCCTGCTTCAATCTGGGCTTATGTAAGTGACAACTAATAAGGTAACCTAGGTCCAAACTGCAAGCCGGAATGACCCCTCCATAGTCAGCTTCATGATAAACACAGAAAGCTTGAGCAACTACAGGAGAGTATCACAGGTTGAAAAGCACAACAGAGAAAAAATAAAGCTCAGTTGTGGAAGCTTGCACTACTGCCATCCCTAGGCGTGAAACTGTAAATTAAAGAATGGTCTTCTGTCTGCTTCACCAAGCCAAATCAGAGACATTTTGCAAACACACTCTAATTGGGGGTTTCGTTCTAATTGAAGAAATAAATTCTACCTAAGCAGATGCTCCCCCCCACACACACACACTTGCTATGGTATGTTTTGCACGTTGGCAAGTGGTTGCAAAGTATCTGCAACATGCTTCTACTCAGATATAAGCTGGAATTACCCAGCTTTTAAATGGTAACAGATGTAGTTTCAGCTCAAATACACATCGGGCTCTCTCCAAAAAAAAAACCCCTCCCTTCCCAGCTTTAATAATAAAATGTCACAGAAAAACTAAAAAACTCCAGGGTTGATAATGATGCGGGGTTGTTTTCTTTTTGTTTGCATTTTTTTTAGTAATGAATAAATGCCCCAGTAGTTTCCAATCATCAAGGTCTCTATATCAAGAACCTCCATCTTCATTATTTTTTTTCACTTGCTTGTTTATGACAAGAGGTGTCATAATCACGTTTCTTGTGAAAATGAAAGTAATCAAAATGGCTTGTGATTCCAGGAAAAGAGCTTCTTAGGGAGACAGGCCTGGCTGCTATTGATGTTGCAAAAAGGCTCCTTTTACATGGTATTAGATGTTGAGAGCACATCATATTGATCTAGAAATAAAAAGCTTGATTTTTTTTTTTTTTAGTACAGTCAACCCTACCTTCATAAGCATTTTATAACACTAGGAAGAGGGTTTTATTTTTAATTGAGGTGGAGTAAACAAATTATATTTGAAGAGTCTGGCTATTTTTAGGAAAGGGAGGATATGAAGGCATTTTGGCAGCAATTCATGAGTAAGTCTCACTCTCTTAAATTTGGCCCAGGCCTCCACATAGCAGTTCTGCCTGAATCCAAGATGAAATTTAAAGTATTGCATTTGTGGGGTTTTTTTTTTTCCTTTTTCTTCTTAAGGAAACAGTTAGGAGCAGGTTTCTCGGTCCTTTGCCCAAGCTCACACACTGGAAATGCAAACTGGCTCTCAGGAAGGCCCTGATGCACGTTTATTCTTCATCCCTGAAAATGGTGATGGTGACTGCGTTGGAAACCGCCCTGGCTGCATTTACCACCAGAGATTAAAGCTTCAGTAGCAGCTGACGGCACTTTCCCCTAATGATGCACAGCTCTCATTTGTTTCTGTACTTTATCTTAAAGTTCATACCGCACCACTGGAAGAAGAAATCAATAGTTCAAATAATCTCCCTCTCCCCACCACATAATTTCACTGCACTTTGAGTCGCGCGCTACCCAATACCAGCCCCTGAGCTAATCATCCCCCACACCGCAGCGCCCGCTGCTTTATCACAAATTCTTTCGATTTTCTTAGCAACGTTGAGTCTCCTGTTGTAGAAGATGTTGCCTTTTGGGGAAATGCTTTTCTGCCTCAAGTTAAACTAACTTTACCCAAAGAAACCGATAGTTTTCAACCCCCCCACCCCCCCACCCCCCAATTTCTCCCTTTACTCCAAACCTGCCCCCTTCTCCTAGCTCTCGCCCACCTCTGGTTTCCGAGGAGTTCGCACGTGATCGCACGTCTTGCGAAACCGGCCGTAGCCCTCGGCTTTTAAATGCTTTCAAACGACTCGTTTCTATCTCATTACACATGCTAGGAAACCTGCCTTCTCTGCAAAGCCGTATCACTGTGTATCCCTAGACCCACGTCTTCCTTTCTCTGTTCCTTCGGAGGAATGCAAAGTGCCTGCGTCGGGCGGCCCCGAGGTGCAGGTCGGAGGCGCGCGCCTGGAAACTTATCCTAATGCGTCCGACTCCAGGACTGCGCTGCAAAGGAATCCCGATGTCGCCGGGGCTGGTGCCGGCTGTGTGGTTCAAGCCTTCGTACCCGCCTTGGTCCTCAAAGACGAGCAGGGGGTTGTTTCTGACTCGCGCGCGCGCGCACACACACACACACACACACACAGAGGCACGCGGACACCCGCTCCCGGAGAGCAGGAGTTTGCCGAGCCGGAGGGGTCCTTGGCTCCCGGCGATCCCAAGCGGGAGCCGGGAGAAGCGGAGAACACCCGGGGCTAGCCAGGCGGGGCGGGGAAGCCTGGCGAAAGCCCCCTTCGCCGGCCACAGGCAGCCGGGCACCCATCTGCGTCCCAGTCGCGCCTCTCCAGGGTCCCCAACTCCAGCGCCGGCCCGACCACCTCTCTAGCTCCTGCAAGTTTCTACTCCTAGCCAGGCTTCCCCCATCCCGGTTGCCTCGCAGGAAACCCGCACCTCGGGCGCCTGGGCTGCCTTCCCGCCCCACTGGGGGCTCCGCGCTGGGCGCTCGGCCCGGGTACTTCCCGGGGGCGGTGCGGACGCCCCCGCCCGCGGCCGCGGCCCGTCGGTCTGGCCGGAGCTCGCCGCCGCCTCCCACTGCTGCAGCCGCGGCGGCGGGAGCCTCTCCAAGGCTCCCCGGCAGCGCTTATGCATTATTCAGTCGGGTGGCCGCGGCGCTTTCTGGAGAGCCCACGCTGGAAAAGCGAGGTCTTCACCTGGCTCCTACTAGTTTGGTCATTTGTTTCGTGGAAACTTGGGATGATTGCGGGGCTACTAGCGAAGAGCATATTTTTCGGTTGTTTGCTTTGGGGACTGGCGTTTTTGCCGGGAGCTCGCAGGAGCGCGCTGCGCCCCGGGCCCGGGAGGGAGAGCGCGGCGGGCAGCCCGGTGAGCGGCCGAGGCTGGCTGGCGGGCTCCGGGGGAGAGGCGCCACGGAGGCCAGGCGAGCCGGGCCGAACAGAGCTCTTTTCCTCGATACCCCCAGCCACCGCGGGCCTGCTCCCCCCGCGGCGCGCACTCGGCGGGGCCCGGGAATCCCCGGCACCCCGGACCGCCCACCGAGTTGCCGCCGCCTTTCCCCACTGCTCCTCCTCGCCTCTGGCCCCAACTTTCCAGCCCAGACACGGGAGCGCGCGCAGGCGCGCGCGCGCACACACACACACACACACACACACACACACACACACTCTCTCACGTACACACACCCCTCCCCTCCCTCAACCCTAGCTCTACTTCCCTGTGTAGTTTGGAGATGACAGATGCCTGTAGACTTTCTCTAAACAAGCGGTGGGGGCAGCAGACTACAACAGTTATTTAATTAAAAGGCATTTTTTCTCTATTTCTCGCTCCACCTCCCAGAATAGGTTTTTCACCCCTAGACCCTGAGCACATGCCTGTCTCTCCAGGTTACCAGTGGCCCGCTGACACCCATCGCCTTCCACGCCCCCCCGCGCCTGCCCCCAGCTTCCCTGGGCCCCCCCGAGTCACACCGACACGCACACCTACAGGCCGGCGGCGGGGAGCGTCTAGGGCACGATGCAGCGGGACTGACCGCATTGCACAGTCATCAAAGTTAAGTGTGTGTGTGTTCGCGGGGTGCTCGTGCGCGCCGGGGGAGGCGCGGGGTCATGAAGAGCGGAGCCTCCACTCACCCCCACCACCACCTCCGCGGGTCAGGGGACGCCTTACTTGAGAATGCAGCCATTTTAGGGAGAGAGGTGGCTCAGGGCCCGAAGGGAGTGAGGGGGCGCAGCACGTCGCGGGGGGCTCGCGGCTCCGCATCCCCTGGGCGCAACTGGAGGGCGGGCAGGCGCCGGGCGCACAGGGGCTCGGCGCCCGCGGCGACTTGGGGAAGGTTGCGCTCGAGTTCCCTGGTTTTGCCTGGAGTTGTTCGGGGTAACGCGCCGGCTACTGCCTCTCTCTCGGGTTCCCGCTGGGCTGAGAGGTGGGGGGAGGTGTGGATGGCAGATTGGGCAAGGGAGGGACGCGACAGACCCCTGGGGACTGGAGAGCTAGCAGTGCGGGAAGGGGGGAACCTCCTGTCGCCGGTTGGCGCTGACCCAGACAGGGCGACCCACTTGGCCCCCCATCCTCCCCACCCCCTCCCGAGCCGCTGCCTCCCCGCGGCGGGGGGCGCGGGGCGAGACGCCGCCAGGCACCGAGCCACCCCTTACCTGCTTGGAAGGGGTTTCCCAGGAGGAGCCGTAGTTGTAAAAGAAGGAAGAGAAGAAGGTGTCTTCCGACAGCCCGCAGCCCGCCATGCTCTGGATGCAAATAAAATGAGGAAAGGAAAAAACACACACACACACAAAAGCAACCCCAAATTGTCAAAATCAAATTAAACCAATAAGCCAAGAAGAAATTCTCTCCGAAATGAAGAAAAGGAGGGGGAAGGGAATGAATGGCAAAGGGAACGGGAACTCTCGGCGGTGCTCTCTCCGGCGAGGAGGGATGCTCGGGCTGCCGCCGCCGCCGCCGCCGCCTTCTCAAGACGGTACCTCGAGAGGTTCGTCCTGACTTGGGCAGCCGCCGCCGCCGCCTGAGCCGGCTGCGTGTGTGCGCGCGTGTGTGTGCGTGTGCGTGTGCGGTGTGTGTGCGCGCAGAGCGAGACCGCAGGGGGAGCGAGAGGGCGAGAGAATGAGCGAGCCGGGATGGAGGGCGGGCGGGCGTGTGCGCGCGGGGGTGCGTGCGTGTGTGTGCCCGTGTGTGTGCGTGTGTGTGTGTGCGCGCGCGCGCGCATGTGGCTGGGTGTGCGTCTGTTTGGGGAGCTCACCGGAGAGCCGGGGCCGTCACGTGGGCGCGCTGACTCCGCCGGCTGCCGGGGACAGCCTGTACTACGGCCCCGGCCACTAAATCAGCCCGAGCCGCCAGACCTTTGCAGCCCGCGGCCGGCCCGCCGCCCTCCCCGACCTCCTCGCCAGGCCCGCCGGGCCCTGCGCCGGACGGCAGGGGGCGCGGGCGAGGTGGCGGGCAGGTGGGTGGGGAGAGGAGGGGGCTCCGCCTGAGCCAGGGAAGGGAACAGAAAGATGCTCACGGAGACACACAGCCCACCCCCACCGCACCCCGCGCCGCTACGCCCCGCATCCTGCCGGCAAGCCTTCCTCCCACCCGGTTTGAAGCGTGCTTTGTCAATCCTTAAAATTGCTTTCCCGTGCAGAGACCCTTCTCCCAGCCACAGGAAAATTATTCTTATGCAGTTGCTGTCTGGATGTGCTTTCTTTCCCAGTGTCCCAGACCCCCGTGCGCGCGTACACACACACACACACACCGGTGCCACCTCCTCCCATCCCAAATGCAAACCCACTACCTTTTGCCGGTTGCTGTAGTTAAGCTAAGTCGATGCTATATCAAACTAGGCTAGGCTGAGAGCGCTGGCAAGTGGATTTAGGGGACAATACTGCCCCAGCAGGAAGAAAGGCTAGTTTAGCGTTCTGTTGATTTAACAGTTTAAGACGAAAAAGGATTTTGTAGCTTCTACGCTAAAACTCCGGCCCCCTTGAGTCCCAATTCTTTAAAGGGAGCTATTCTCTTAAATCCATTATATGACATAAAAACAAACTACGGATAGAATTTCCTCCCCCTTTCCGATCAAGATGGTTTTTTTGAACCAAACCTTTCTCTCAGTCTTAATTACGGGTGACTGGAAGTTGTTTTTTGTGTGTATGAGTGTGCAAAAGATATTCCTTACCTCTTCCCTATTACTCTTTATATAGATATTTATGGAAAGTAAAATTCAAATAAAACCCAGCCCATCTGTGGAAGATGCTATTACAAGTATTCAAAACCCTCGCAGGAAAACTTGAAACAATCTCTTGTATACAGTTTATATTTTCTTTCTGAATCCTCTTTCCAAATGCTGCCACTTTTTATTCAAGACAATTGTGTTGTTCCAAGAGTTCACACTTCCTCTTGTAAATTCCCCACCTGAGGCTGAAATCCTCTGTGAAATAAACATTTCCACAGCAACCCAGTGATGTCAGAAATAGCGGCTCATGATTTCAGAGGGGAAATGAGGCAGGAGGAAAGGGTGTCTCTAGAAAGACAGCTCCTTTTTCCTTGTAAATAGCATGGCTCCTTGCAGAAATTCAAAAAGCATTTCTGGCTAGCAACCTGTTTTCTTTTTCTGAGATTGACTTATTTTTCAAAGATATATCAAACAACCTTTTAAAAAAAATAGGTCACCATCCTCTTTTCTAGATTCCTGAAGAATGGTGTTTCGAATCGCTGGTTCCCTAACCACACTGGCCATTATAGATTTTAATAAGGAGAAAAAGGGTTTTGTTTTTTTTTTTCTAAAAATTGATGTTGGAAAGAATGAGAACATTGAGAAATGAAATTTAATGTACTAACTTCAGAAATAATGTACTAACTTCAGCAAATAATGCTGACTGATCCAGCTTCAAAAATACAATAGTGGTTTTTTTTTTTAAGTATTGGGCTCAAAGAAATTCTATTCAGTTATCAAAATGAGTGCTGATCTCACCAGTGTTGCAGAGGACTTCTCCACTTTTTCTTCTATTGTTTCCTGTGTCTCCTGGCTAGGAGAAGGAAAGGAATCGTTTTCATGCTGCCCCTATTTCAATCCCCCTGCTGTCCCACCCCCTACAAACATTAAATATAAGCATTCTGGAAAATATATAATAGGGCCCAACTTCTGACCTTTCTTAGGCTTCCTGTCTAATTAAAGTTCTTTACATACAGAGTACCATCAAAATTCAATCTGCAAAGTGCTTTTCACCATACATAAGCCCAAGTTAACATTCTGTCCCTGCAGCCACTTGTTGCTTCCCTGATCTCAGCTCAGGACGCATTTTCCGGCCAAAATATATTAATCCTGTCTCTGTTGTTCCTTTTCTTAACCTGTTAAATGAACAGATTTATAGGCCACAACCATCTGGGGAGAATTAGGACTCCTTATGTTCATTTGAAAGACGTGGAGACAGAGCTCAGTGGCTCCTGCCTGCAATCCTAGCACTCTGGGAGGCCAAGGATCACCTGAGCTCACGGGTTCAAGACCAGCCTGAGCAAGAGCAAGACTCCATCTCTAAAAATAGCTGGGTGTTGTGGTGGATGCCTGTAGTCAGGAGGCTAAGGCAAGAGAATTGCTTGAGCCCAAGAGTTTGAGGTTGCTGTAAACCATGACACCACGGCACTCTACCGAGGGCAAAAAAGTAAAACTCTATCTCAAAAAAAAAGGAAGAAAGACGTGGAAAATCAGCTCAGAGATGCTAAATAACCTACCCCAGGTGACCCAGCTACAAAGTGGTAAGGATTGAACCCAAACCTTGTGCCCCCACCTGCTTCTTTCATCCATTTCCAACTATGCCCTTCAGAGTGCTGCTCTTGAATGAAAATTTCACCCACTCCCCCCCAGCAAACGGAGCAAGTGGTTCCAATCCTCTAACTACCCCAGAAGGATGGCAAGTGTACATCTGTGAAATGTGTTAATTTAAAAATTGATTGCATGTTCACTAGCTCCTGCACTGTTCACGAGAGAGTCCTGTTAGGCAACTATTATTATTTTTGCCTTATAGATGAGGACACAGAGGCTCAAGAAAACACCCCCAAACTACTACATATAGCTAGTAAGTGGCAGAGGTGGGTCTTGAACAAAAGACTTCCGGCTCATGACTTCTCTTTCCCTAGAAGTTAGTGGTTCCCATCACCAAATACACAAGGAAACATGTATGTGAATCCACCGAGCAGGCCCAGGGCCTGCAGAGACATCCAGGGAGGGAGAGAGCAGGTAAAAAGGGTTTTCTCTGAGTGCAAACAGGTGACCATTCCTATAAATACAAATGCCTCAAGCCTTTGGCTCCCCTCAAATCCTCAGTTCTTTCTTTTTCAAATGGAAAAACCCTAACAAGAACCACCTGAGTAGTTTTCTGTTAAAATACTTCCTTCCCTGCCCGGCCTGCCCTTCTCCTGGGTCAGCCCTGCAATGCTGAAAGAACCCTGCCATCCTCAGAAGATTTGCTCACCTGGCATTAGCACAGTAACATGAAGGTTTGTTTGCTAGTTCCCAACAACATAAAAACAAGCCACCCAACCCCCAACCCCCAGTGGGGCCTGCAACAGATGGAGATAACCCCTTGGGAAACAGAGGGAGCCGCGAGCTCATTGAGAAAAGATCACTCCAGCCACCTTGCCAACTCCTTGCTGTGCAGTATCCAGAAGTCTGAAGATGGAAACCCAAAACAGAAAGCTTTTTATTTCCAAATCCAATGTGGTTGTTTCTCTCAAAACAAAACAAACTTTCTTCTGCATGCATTTCTCTTGCATATTGCCAAGTCATGATTTGTCAGGGAAAACATGTGTTTGGTTGAGTTGATACCATCCCATTAATGAGAAGGCCATCTTTACTCATAAACACCCCCACCCAAGAAATAAGTTTTGCATTAATCTCATATTGGAAACTGGTTAATAGTCCTGATGATGCCCGGGTGTTTTCCGTGTTTATAAATGAGGTGCATTAACACTCTCATACCACTAGGGTATCATTTAGTAAATAGCTGCTCTGCTCTGCAGATGCAAGAGGCCAAATTCTTGTAGATGTGGATAAAAAATGATCATTTTGGCTAAAACTGCAGATGGGAAGCAGATGTAATGTATAAAGGAAGTAGATTTAATTTAGTCTCCTTCCTTTATTAAAATAAAGTCTGCTAATCTGTCTTATTTAAAAAAACCCTCTGAAAACAAATCTGTGTTTTAAAATCAAGGCAAACCGAAAACCAGTATTTTTTCCTGCCTTCAATAAGTTTACAGTCTCCACAAATATTGCTTAGCTTATCAAGTGTTTTGGTTACCAGTGTTTCTTTGTAACTGTTGAAAAACTTATATCCTGACCAGGCGAGGTGGCTCATATCTGTAATCCTGGTGCTCTGGGAGGCTGAGGCAGGTGTTCACTAGAGCTCAGGAGTTCAAGACCAGCCTGAACAACAATGAAACCCTGTGTCTACTAAAAATAGACAAACTAGTGGGGCATGGTGGTGGGCACCTGTAGTCCCAGGTACTCGGGAGGCTGAGGCAAGAGGATTGTGCAAGTCTAAGAGTTTGAGATTTCGGTGGGTTGTGACGACACCAGGGCACTCCACCCAGGGCAGTAGAGTGAGACTCTGTCTCAAAATCAATAAACAAATAATAAAAAATTTACATCCTCTCATCAAAATCATAATTATACTGGGGAAAAGGTTAAAATTAACAAGTACGAGACACAAAAAGTCGAGAGGGGAGAAGGAATGATACACCAGAAGAGGAAGACAACTTCCATGGGAAGCATGGACGACAAGGCAGGAAGAAAGACACAGCAATTAGTGCAGAAGAAACCAAGGCAGAAAAGAACCTCAAAGAGCTACAGCAACAATGATAACAAACACTTACCGAACACTTCTAATGTGCCAGGCGTGATGTTAAAGCACATGACAATCTCTCTTACTCTGGGCTTCCTGCAGACAGAGATTGGAAGTGCAAGTTGTTTATTTGGGAGATGATCCTAGGAAACGCAGACTGGGAAGTAAGAGAAGTCAGGGAGGCCAGGCGTGGTGTCTCCTGGCTGAATCCCAGCACTCTGTGAGGCCGAGGCCAGAGGATCGCTTGAGCTCGGGAGTTTGAGACAAGCCTGAGCAAAAGCGGGACACCATCTCTACTAAGAAGAGAAACACCAGCTGGGCATGATGGTGGGTGCCTGTAGGTCTACTAATTAAGAGGTTGAAGCAAGAGGATTGTTCAAGCCTGAGAATTTCAGATTTCTGTGGGCTATGATGATGCCACGACACACTACCCAGGGGAACAAGTCTCAAAAAAAAAAAGAGGGGGGGAGGGAGGTGGGTCGATAGAGGGAGGGTTAGTAGGGGGACCACACCTATGGAGCATATTGCAAGTACAAGTTGGATCTATCAGGTGTAGAACACAAATGCCTTAACGCTATAATTGGGTAAATGAGGTGAAGGCTATGTTAATTGGTAGGATGTAAGCACTCCAATTTGTACACATAATCAACACATTGAATCCCACAATGGCATAAATGTATTCATGATCTATGTACAAATGACTCAATAAAAAAAAGAAAGAGACCCACTTACGGTGCATCATACAAGGGTACAAGGGAAAATTACTACATGTAGAATATAAATGTCTTCGTATAGTGATTAAAAGGCCATGAAGGCTATGTTAAATAGTTCAATGAAAATATTTCAGATTGTATATAAAGTCAGCACATTGTGCCCCATGATTGCACCAATGTACACAATTATGATTTACTAAAAATTAAAAAAAATATTCTTGATTGCTCAAATTTGAAAAACTGGAACATTTCTTGAACTCAATAATTACTGTTCTATCTCTATTCTGGATGGAATCATGTACACTGGTTTTCTCTATTTTCTGGCCTCCATTTTTTATTTTTTCCCCAACTTCCCACAATATGCCTTGTGGCCTCACTACTCAATGTAAACTTCCCTTGAAAAGGCCAATAATGGCTGCCTGACTGACAAATCCAGAGGTCTCAAACTGGGGAGTGTGGGTGGGCTCTGGCCCATGTATAGGTCTCTGTTGGGCTTCACAGTGTTTTATAATTTTTAAATTGATTCTGACATTAAATATATTTAAAATATTTTAATTTTTTTTCCACTTTTTGTTTTTTCTATTTATTTTTTCTATTTGAGAATGACTCCAATATTTAGAAATTGGGAAAGCCCATATAAAAATGCATTTCAGCCTCTCTTTAATAATTGGGAGACCTAGCAATACTGGCCCCACCTTCTTGCACAGAAACATTCTCTTGAGTAGACTAGTAGCTACTTCCCAGGGAGGACACCTCCTCTCCAGGACCCTTAGGCCTCACTTGGTTTTGGCCTGTAGATATTTGGCCACTTACTGGCTACTTACTGGCTTTGCCCTCTGGATAGTTGAGTTTGAGACCCTCACTTTTAGTAAGCTGACTTACAAATGTCATTGTTGAAGTTAAGACTAAAATTGTGTCTTAGTTGGAGTTCCTCCAAAAACAGATACTGAGACTAGGACTTGGATGCAAGTAGTTTACTTGAAAAGTGATCCCAAAATATCTGGTAAAGAGGGGGGAAGTGAATTGGAGAAGGATGAAAGCTGGTAAAGAGTACATTAATGAGTGGAAGGCCTGAGCCAACAATTAGGGCTCCATTTCACTGGAGACCTTCAAGGAAGCTGGGCTATTTGTCCACTAGCTCCCATCCCTCACTGGGTCCTCTCCTGGGGCATTAACTCTCTGGCACTTCTAGGCAATCCTACTTACCTGCCACATGTGCCCACAGCCAGAGAGGAGCAGGTGTGCAGAGAAGGGAGCTGCAGTCCTTACGTGTGGGAACTTACATGATCTCCAGATACACTGAGAGGAGGGCATCGGTATTGTCTGCAGAGAGATGGCTTCATCTCATTTCCCCACAGTGCTTGGTACCAAGTGAGCACTTTGTGAATGAGTGGAAGCTCTTGCTTTTCTCATGCTCACCCTGATGACTTCCTTTTGGAAATGAGATGAATTTAAAGGAGTAATTGCATAATTCTAGTTTGTTCAAGTGTGTGTGGAGGTTCACTTGGGAGTGTGGAGGGAGGAATTACTATAGTGTCCATTCTGTGCACATGGGCTTCCTTTGGGAGCTCTCAAGGGCTCCCTGAGTGCAGCACTAGATTTTATAGTCAGGAGAATCTATTTTTACTTGGTGATGCCTCTGGGTGTTCTGCAAAGTTCTGGCCTGTCTCCAGGTAGCTGTGGCACTGATTCCCAGCAGCTTGTGGCCCCAGGGACAAGGCATGAGTGAATTAAAGTTTAATTAAAGGTGAAACTCTGCTGTGGATGACACTACCTGTCTCCAGCTGGCTAGTTACTATGAGTGAGAGTCTGCAAGGGCAGCACAAGGACCCTCACTGACATCAGACCTTCCTCCTAGTCTTGTGTGCTGATCAGTTCTCTTGTGCAGTTTTGTGGGCAATTTTTTCCTCTATTGCAAAGGAATAAGAAGATATTGAAAAACATGGTGGGAGAAAAAAAGAATACCAATGTTGGTGGACTGACGTAGCCAAGGCAGAGTGGCTTCTCATGGGTTTATAAGGAAATTGTGTTCCATGACCTCCAGATACCTCCTCTAGGGTTGCTAGACAGTTGTATTTGAGAGACCTGCCTGATGGTGCTTGAAAAGCTTTCTTGGGGACAGACCTGACTTTCATGGATGTCAACCAACATTTTGCCCAGTGGTCTCCCTGCTGCAGTGTGGGCATGGAGTAGAGTGGGATCAATTCCTGCAGCTCCTGTCTCCTTGTAGGAGGTATAATCTGTTCTGCAGCTTCGTTTTGTTTTGTTTTTTTTCTTGAGACAGAGTCTCAAGCTGTCGCCCAGGTAGAGTGCTATGGCATCATAGCTCACAGCAACCACTAACTCTTGGGATCAAGCAAGCCTTTTGCCTCAGTTTTTCTATTTTTAGTAGAGATGTGGTCTTGCTTTTGCTCAGGCTGGTCTCAAACTCGTGAGCTCAAGCTATCCACCTGCCTCGGCCTCCCAGAGTGCTAGGATTACAGGTGTGAGTCACTGCACCCGACCCCATTCTGCAGCATTGGACTTCTGCAACCAGTTCATCCAGAGCCAGGCTCCAAGGACCTCAGCAAATGGAATGTATAGATCTTCACAGTAACATCAGTAACGCTAATAATAACAGCAAAGTTCAGCCAGCACTGACTGTAGAGAGCGCATGCTCAGACTCTATAATTATCATCTCACCTACCCGTTAACTCCTCCTCACAACACTACATTTGCTCCCTCCTTCTAGCTCTCTGAGCCCAACGATTTCTCACAACACCAGTTTAGACAGATCTCTGGCTTGCCCAGGGCTCTTGCTTTCCTCAGGGCCTCTCACAATGCCCCCTATCAGACAGCTGTGGTGTCCTGTAACTGTTTTGTTATTTTGCTATTTCCCATCTCAAATTTCTGAGAGCAAGAGCATCCCAGTCTGCAAGGATCTGAGGCTTATGGAGTTTTATAGACCCTTTTTAAGAAGGGATAAAAATGTATGGATGAAGGCAAAGCAAGGATTAGAGGCTTACAGAGACCTGGATAGGTGAGGGCCTGGAAGGTTAAAGTGCATTTGTTTCAGGGTGAGTTGGCCTCTGCTAGAGCCTAAAAATGTGCTTTTATTCTGGTTGGGATGGGAATGTGGTGACAGACCACGGTACCAAGCTCACTTACTAAAATCTGGTGCATTTGAGCATGGCCCCTCTCTCTGATGTTCTCCTAGCAACCATGGCGGAAAGCCAGGCTTTCAGGGTGGACTCAGCCATCTCGTCATCCCATGCATCCCACTCATCTTCATCCAGAAACTAGGCTGGAGAGGAAACTTCTCTGGAGCCTTGTGCTAAGCATCAAGTCCCTGGATTTCTGCAGGTGAAGGTAGCAGGCTGAGGTGGGGAAGGAGCAAGTGGTCATTTGGTGTCCCACATGCTTGTTTCTTGTGTGTACCACTCCCTCTGAGATCCCATGGGGATAAGGGATGGATGGACTCAGCCAAATTTGGAGCATGTTGGGGGCTCATGGGCCCAGGCCAAACTGCTGTCTTAAAACTGTCAAAATCCAAGGGAAGGAGCGAGGGGGGTGTGCCACACCTTTTGGGGGCAAAACACGATTGTAAGAGGGACTTTACCCAACAAATGCAATCAGTGTAACATAGTTTCTTTTAACCTCAATGAATCTCCAACAATTCCAAAAAAAAAAAAAAAAAAAAAAAAACTGTCAAAAGCCTTTTATGGTTCCTACCACCTATCTTTGATGATTTCCTCCAGTTCAGTGTCCAGAAGTGAAAAGGTCTTAATATTTTAAAGGGCTTTACATGTAATTGCATTCACATGAAATTCATTCAAATATCATTTGAGAAAATTGTACCAATTCCTACTTCCTCCAAAGAGGATTTGTGTTTCCACTTCACAGTATCCTCACCAAGAGTGGATGCTACCATTTAAAATAATTTTATTCTCACGCCTATAATCCTAGCACTTGGAAGGCCGAGGTGAGTGGATTGCCTGAGCTCATGGGTTTGAGACCAGCCTGAGCCACAAGACCTCGTCTCAAAAAATAGCCAGCTGTTGTGGTGGGCACCTGTAGTCCCAGCAACTTGGGAGGCTGAGGCAAGAGAATTCGCTTGAGCCCAATAGTTCGAGGTTGCTGTGAGCTAGGATGCCACAACATTCTACCAAGGGTGACCAGGTGAGACTCTGTCTCAAAAAAAATAATGATAATAATTTTATTTATCGCTTTTCTCTTCATACAGAAGTAGTACCAATGCTCTTTAGAAAAAACTCAAATGAGGCTTGGCACCTGTGGCTGAACGGGCTAAGGCGCCAGCCACATACACCTGAGCTGGCGGGTTCGAATCCAGCCCGGGCTCCCCAAACAATGACGGCTGCAACCAAAAAATGGCCGGGTATTGTGGTGGGCGCCTGTAGTCCCAGCTACTTGGGAGGCAGAGGCAGGAGACTCACTTGAGCCCAGGAACTGGAGATTGCTGTGAGCTATGATGCCACAACACTCTATCCAGGGTGACAGCTTGAGGCTCTGTCTCAAAAAAAAAAAAAAAAAAAAAAAAGAAAGAAAGAAAGAAAAACTCAAATGTAACAGAAACATATTACTAAGAAAATGAAAGTTCCTCACCCTCAACCATCCAGAGATAACCACGATGAACAGTTTGGTGAATATTCACACGGATGTCTGCTGTGTGTATAGTAAGATGGAAATTTGGGGGTTGTTTTGTAAAGAAAAAGATGATATGCCAGATATACTGCTCAGAAACTATTTTTGATGATCTACATGGATTTCTTCTGGGCTTTCTTCCTTATGCATTCCTTTCCCAAAGAAAGCTCATTCATTTGTGGCTTTAAAAGTATTCCATGGTCTGATGCCTTCTAAATATGTCTTTTCTGAGCTCCAGACTTATGAACCCAAATACTTGCTTGATATCTCCCACAGGATATCTCTTAGGCCTTTAAAACTTAACATGTTCAAAATGAATTTTTGTTTCCACTCCCCAATCCTATCTTTCTGCTCCAGCCTTCCTCTTTTTGATACTGTCACTCCCAGCTTTCCTGTTTCTAAAGACTAAATCCTGGGAGTCATCTTTTCTTTGCCACTTACAGCTAACACAACAGCAAGTCCTGTTCTATTTCCAAAACAAAGCTCTTAGCCAAACACTTTTCTGCCTCTTTGCCACCATCATCCCATCCAGACCCGTGTGACAGCCTCTAATTGGCTTCTTCACCTCCTGTACATTGCTCTCTTTGCTAGTAGCCACAATCCACTTCTTAGAATAAATCAAATCATGCTGCTTCCCTGCTCAGAGCACTTCAATGCTTTTGAGTAGCATTTGTGCTTCTTGCTGGTCTCCCAGGCCCGGCCCATCTGTCCGCCTCTCTCCCTCCACTCCTCTCATGCCAACTGTGCTCTAATCATGCTGGTCAGCTGCTTTCTCATGGGAGGGCTTTGCCAAGCCCTCTTTCTGAATCTTGCAACCTTCTACTCTCTGTCTGCCTAAATCTTTTAAATCCTATTAATAATTTATTTAGGCTGAGTGTGGTGGCTATGCCTATAACCCTAGCACTCTAGGGGGGGCCGAGGAGGGTGGCTTGCCTGAGCTCAGGAATTTGAGAACAGCCTGAGCTAGAGTGAGACCCCGTCTCCAAAAATAGCCAGGCATTGTGGCAGGTGCCTGTAGTCCCAGCTATTTGGGAGGCTGAGGCAAGAGGATCACTGGAGCCCAAGAGTTTGAGGTTGCTGTGAGCTGTGATACCATGGAACTCTGCTGAGGGAAACAAAGTGAGACTCTGTCTCAAAAAAAAAAATTTACTTAAACTATTATTATGAACAATAGTACATTGAATATCGGCATGCATTCCATTTTGTTTTAGTGTCTGATTTTCTCCTTGGCATAAATTCCCAAAAGTGGAATTCCTAGGGGGAAGGGACTTCTTAAATTATATTTTGATATGATAATGATAAATGTCCTGCATCAAATTGTGATATTTTCATGATTCTGTTGATTTCCCTCTCTATACTTAACCTCCAGAAGCAGCAGCAGACCCTAGACAAGGATTTATATGCACACAGCTTCCCATTGCCAGGCAGGAAGTCCCACTCCCTGCCTTCCAGGAGTACAGATGCCCCTTGGATGGAAGCCTGGAGCAAGCCCACAACAGGCCTGCTCTGTGCCCCCTGAGTGAGGGGCTTTGTGGGGATCTGCGTAGTGACTGGTTTCCATACCTCTTTCCCCTTCCATCTTTCACTAGGGTGTTGGTGCTGTCTTTCTAGATTTTCTGTGGCCCTATCTTTATCATAGAGAAAAGGGAAATACTGCTGTTCCAGAGAGATAGATGGCACCTTTCCCTAGTTTTTAGAATGGAGGCAAATTTTCCCATATGTATATATTTCACATATATATATATATATAATTTTTTTTTAATACAGTATCTTTCTCTGTTGCCCAGACTAGAATGTAATGGCCCAATCACTGAAACTTTGAACTCCTGAGCTCAAGTGATCTCCTGCCTCAGCCTTGTGAGTAGCTGGGACTACAGGCATGCCACCATGCTTGGTTAATTTTTCTATTTTTTTTTTTTTTTATAGAGATGGGGGTCTTGTGATATTGCCCAGGCTAGTCTAGAACTCCTGGCTTCAAGTGATCCTCCTGCCTCAGCTCCCGCCCCCCCCAAAAGTGCCTGGCACATATTTTCATGTTCTGTAGGACAGTATTTCAAATTTGCCTGATCTCAATAACTCTTTTGAGCGCTTGTTAAAACTGTAAGCTCCATCCTGCCACAGACACCCTGGATCAGGATATAGGAAATGATGAATCCCAAGAGTTTGTATTTCTTCACAGCATCCCAGGTAATTCTAATAATCAGACAAGTTTAGGAAATAATTCCGCAGGTGGTATCCATGAGGAACTAGCAGTAGCCCTGGGCATTCTACTCCAATATTCTTACTGCCATTTCATGCCTAAGCCTCACATCTGCTAAAAATTCTGACCAAGCATCTTCTATGGCAAAGCATTGAATTAAGTGCCATAGACATATCATCTTGTTTAATGCTGATAATAATCATTGTGATACTAAACACAATTATCCTTAAATTACTGCTGAGAAAACAGAGGTTCTAACAGATTAGCTGTTTAGACCAGGTCACACACCTGGAAAGTGATGGGGCCTGAATTTGATTCCAGGCCTTATGATTCTAAATCCTAGGGTTTTCTGAAGCAACCACATGGACTTCTTTCCTTTTTTTTGTTTTTTAGACAGAGCCTCAAGCTGTCACCCTAGGTAAAGTGCTGTGGCATCACAGCTCACAGCAACCTCCAACTCCTGGGCTTAAGCAATTCTCTTGCCTTAGCCTCCCAAGTAGCTAGAACTATAGGCACCCGCCACAAAGCCCTGAGAGGGTGGCCTGGTGGGCCAGGGGCCCAGCTCCCCCATTCCCCTTCCCAAGGAAGTAGGGATGGGAGGGGAGGCTGAGCAGGGGACACAGGAGATGAAGCCTTGAAGAACACACACAGGATAAGGCCTTGCTGACTTCATGGAACACACACACAGCAAGGATATGGTCATGCTGACCCCATTGATGTTGAAAATGTTTTTGTATCTACTGCTTCTGTACATGCCAGTTGTGGAGTCTAGTGGCTTGCTTGCTGCATCATCCAACCTATAAAATAAAAGCTGTGCATTAACCCTGGTCGTGGCTGCTCTCCACACGTAAGGTGGGCAGCCAGCTGCGCAAGCTAAATAAAGGCTCCTTATTGGCATTTTAAAGATTATTTGTCTGGTGGTCACTTTACTTGCCCCATAACAGTTCAGCTATTTTTTGGTTGTAGTTGTCATTGTTGTTTGGCAGGCCCAGGTTGGATTCAAACCTACCAGCTCTGGTGTATGTGGCTGGCACCTTAGCTGCTTGAGCACAGGGGCTAAGCCCACATGGACTTCTGTTGTTATACCACACTGCACTGCCATAAACCCTTGCTCCTCTAAGTGTGGCTGGCAGATTCTTATCACCTGTGTCACCTGCCAATTTATTAGAAATGGAGAGCCTAAGCCACTCTGAGCCTCTTTAAACACACACACACAGACACACACACACATTATTTTAAAGACAGTGTCTCCCCAACAAGAAAAGAAAATTACAGACCAATATCACTAATGAATATTGATGCAAAAATATTTAACAAAATCCTAGCAAACAGAATTCAGCAATTCATCAAGCAAATTATACATCATGACCAAGTAGGCTTTATCCCAGGATC
>CAUYRH010085554.1:0-16114 GCA_963574655.1 Perodicticus potto
GAGGGCTTTGGACGCCCTTCTGCAGAGACTCACCTCTGAAACTACAGGTCTCTCATTAGAAGTTCCAAGTGTCTCTCAAGCCTCTCATATCCTTGCCTCTTGAAATACTCTAATTTTTTTTTTTATTAAACAGCAAGGATCGGAAGAGAATCTTCTAATATTTTCCTGTGCTTTGAAAAGCAAGAAAGATCCCTCTACCAGGAGCTTTGGTGTTTTCTGTATTCTTTTCTGTAAATCAATTCTGTCTTACCACGGAGGGGTGGCGGGGGGGGAAATAATGTAATGAAGAATAATAAAATACATGTATTAAAAAAATAAAATAAAATAAAATAAAATAAAATGTCAGTGAAGACTATACTTTCAGGGATCATTTCTACAGTTCGTTACTAAAATGTCAGTGGTTGGTTCTTTTCTTTTCTTTTCTTTTTTTGCAGATTTTGGCCAGGGCTGGGTTTGAACCCACCACCTCTGGTATATGGGGCTGGCACCCTCCTCCTTGAGCCACAGGCACCACCCGGTTCTTTTCTTTTTTCTTTTCTGTAATTTACTCATTTCATTGAATTCCTACCCTTTTCAGGGTCATGCAAGGAGGTTAGTTCTCAGGGGTGGGGTTCCAAGAGACTTTATCACTCAGCTAGCAGCTTGCCTAATAGTGTACAGGATCAGATATCGGGCAGTAACTATTCAGCGATACCCACTTCCTGTGTTTAGAAAAGGTAAGGAAATTGTTCATTCATTCTACAAATATTTGTGGAGGATGCAAAAATGGAAATGGGCCATCATGGAAGTTCAGATAAAATGCTGGGAGAGTTTCGAAGAGGAAGCTGGGACTAAAATCCACCCTAGCTCTCTGTGTGTGTGTGCCTACAATGTTTCCAATTCCTTCTTAGAGAACTGACATTTGCACTGATCACTCTTGTATTCTTTTATTTTCTTTTCTTTTATTTTGTAGTGTTTTGGCCGGGGCTGGGTTTGAACCTACCACCTCCAGCATATGGGGCCCGTGCCCTACTCCTTTGAGCCACAGGCGCCGCCTGCACTCTTGTATTCTAATACAAGGCACCTGTCTGCCTCCCCAGTTAAACTGAAAACTTCTAAAGGCCAAGAACAGAAGCTTGTTTATCATTGGTCATCCATGCCATTTCAAAAACCTTTGTCGAATTTTAATTGATTTTAAATTAATCTTCACACTCAGAGTTTGAGAATCTTGACTCCAATTAGAAAACTCAGTCCTAAGATTTGTGATGTATAATCTAATACACTCTGTCTAAAAAAAGGATAGGGCTTGCGATGTGAGCCTTCTGAGTGGCATCTACACCATGGTTTTCTTGACTTTTTTATGGAATTTTAGACAGTGCCACAGATACGGAGAAACAAAAAATGCTTGTGCAGAACAGTTAAATGATTCAACTTACAGCAAAACAAAAATTAGTGTGATTTCAGAAAAGACTTTCATCATATTCCGGTCATTTATTTTTTCATCATATTCTCTAATCTCTAACAGAGAAACAGAGGACATTGGTTTTGTTTGACAGAGATACAAATAATGCACAAAACTTCTGTACGTGAGAACCAGATGTCTCATTTGCACTTGGATTTTTCCAGTAGAAATGAGTGTTGACTGCCTGAGAAATGCGTTAAATTTATTTTAATTGATGTAGACTTAGAATTTTGAGACAAAGCACTTTCTAGGCATCAAACGCAAAGGTCAATGTGTGCACTCGAAGAGCATAAATAACGATGAAGAAAGGCAGCTAAGACAAGCACTAGAAGTTGGCCTTATCTGGAGGATAGGGAAGCTATACAGAGTCAGATACGAGAGGCAAACCTAACCATTCAACGTCAATTAATATTGCCTGAGACCACGTCATGTGCCAGCTGATAACAAAGCAACTTCTGTATTCATCATCTCATTCACTTATCATAGCTCTCATATGGGAAAACTAATGAAACCTCATTCTGCAGAGAAGGAAATGGGGGCTCAAAGAGGCTAAGCTGACTTACCCACATACCCACAGCTAGCAAACCTCTACATCGAGACCCAAACTTGGCCAGGCGTGGTGGCTCTCACCTGTAATCCTAGCGCTCTGGAAGGCTGAGGAGGGTGGATTTCTCGAGCTCAGGAGTTCGAGACCATCCTGAGCAAGAGCAAGATCCCATCTCCAGTAAAAAATAGAAAGACTAGCTCAGCATTGTGGTGGGCACCTGTAGTTCCAGCTACTCTGGAGGCTAAGACAAGAGGACCTCTTGAGCCTGGGAATCTGAGGTTGCTGTGAGCTGTGATGCCACAGCACTCTACCTCGAATGACAGAGTGAGACTCTGCCTCAAAGAAAAAAAAAAGGCTCAAAACTATGTTTTGTAGCTCTTTGATCAGCCTCTAAAGCAGATAAGACATGGGGAGGAACAGGTAGGCTCCTGGATGGCAGAAGGGAGTCTCAGAGTCAGACAGTCAGCAAGGCCAGCCTAACTGGCAAGAAGCTCCCAGGTAGGGCTTGTTACAAGGTTTGCTGCAGAGAGCAGTGCCAGGCTCACGAGGGGGAGGTCCTTGAGGCCTTTATGTGAGCCCTGAGCCCCAAACCCTGACAGGGCACAGGTGCTACTGCCCCTGCAAAAACTGTTGATGTAGATTTATCTCCTGGAGTCGCAGGCATTTTGGCTCAGTACAAACAGTGAGTTCAGACACAGAGATGTTGAGCCAAGAAGAACCACACTGTGAGGAAAACTCAAATGGTCTGTTTTATCCTGTTATGTTTCCTGTTTGAGAATGAAGACACTTAGACTCTTTTTTGCCAGCTCGGAGAGAGTTTGAGACCCCTTGAGCAGAAAGAGTTAATCCTTTGGGAATCAGGTGGGAAGCTGGATGGTTAGGTTCGGAAAAAAAATAAAAATAAAACACAGCATTTAGCTCATTGAAACATACAAGGGGCCTGTGGGTCGCTGTTGTTCAGCACCAAGATGAGGAAATGGTTTATTGTACAACATTCAATAAGCTTTTTTTGTTTTAAGGAAGTGGGCTGTAAATGTGTCAAATGACAATCACTGATTGATCTCTGGGGAGAAGAGATGTGTTGTACTTAAATCGTATTACTGGATAAACTGACTTAGGAATTCAATGCAAAGTCTGGCTCACGTGGACCTGAAAGCAGTTCTTAACCCTGTTCCCATAAAGATACACTGAAAAGGGCGGCCCTTTCCATTTGGGCAGTTCTTTATATATTTTCAAGGTACATTCATACTCATCACCATGCTCTACCATTCTTGCTCCTTGTGTTAAATTAAGCTAAATTTGGCCCGAGAATGCCTCTATACTTTGAGTCCTTACATAGCAGCTACAACTTAACATAGCACGTAAAGGAACTGAAACTCTAAGTTAGAAGTATAATTCGGACAATAAAGAGCATCAGCAGCCTAACTTTAGTCAGTGGCACGTGGCCAGTTAGTCAGGCCCTCGTCAAACAAGGCAGCCCCAGGCTGTAGCCAGTCAAGCTGTTTCTGGGCCTCACTCACTCTTCCCTCCATAGCAGAGGGAACCCTCTGAACCTCTTCTAGTTCTGTGCACTGCCCAATTTGTAAATCATTCTTTGCTCAATTAAATTCATCCTCTATTTAATTTATCTAAAGGTCTTATCTTAATACTTGGGAAGGGCAAAGTATTATGATTCCCTCTCTTTTTTATTTTAGATAAAAGATCAGTGGCACAGAGAGAATGAGTTAACAGAACCAGCATGAGGCTGTGGCTAATATTTAACAATAATAATAATAATAATAATAAATAACTCTTGACTGCTTTTCACTCAGGGCATTATGCTAAGCAGTTGATACATACTATCTCACTGAATTGTTATCTCAGTTCCATGATATGGCTACTTTTATGATCTCCATTTGAATAAGAGAAAAAGCTGAGGCTTAACAGAGGTGAAGTTCCCTACTCAAGGCCCCCTAAGTGACAGAGCTGGGATTTGAAACCCATGCTCCAGTTTCACACTCACTCTCCCAACCCTCTGCTCTAGTTCCCCTCTCTGTCCTCATCCCTGTTTAATCCCCTCTCCACTGTGTCCCACCTGGTAGTTTAGCAAGTGTCCCCTGATCCCAAGGAAGTTGTAGAGCTGTTGAGAATAAGTGATAATGGGTATAAAGCCCAAGACACACGGTGGGTGCTCAGAAAGGACTAAACCTTATGAAAATGTTAGGTAAACATATGGAAAACAATGATACTTTTCATGGCATCAGGGTTCCTTTTCGAATGAAGATTCTAGATCTTTGGAAGCAAACTTTGATATGTAGGTTTGGCTAAAGGGATATACCCAACTGGCAATACAGGGGTCCTCCTTCATGTTAAGGAAGGTGGTTCCATGTACTTTGGGGGCTTTTTAGCTGAAAGGTGTGTGCAAGTTCTCAGAGAACTGAATTCAGATCACAGGAAGGAATTTGAGGGAAAGGAGAACCTGAGTAGCTTCTGGAAAGAGAAAATTTTAGGGGGAATGAGCAGAAATATATCTAAAGGAGATTTTTATGAAACATTCTGCCAGGTGGCATGGAATACAGACCCCCTCCTGCATTCCCACCTCCTCTACAATGCAGTTAGTCTGTGACGATCATGGCTCATTGGTGATTTGCTAAGCATATATTCTTATATTCTTTAAAAAGAAATTAAGTCCTTGGGAGGCCGAGGCAGGTGGATTGCCCGAGTTCATGAGTTCAAGACCAGCCTGAGCCAAAGCAAGACCTCTCTCTACTAAAAATAGCCAGGCACTGTGGCGGGTGCCTGTAGTCCCAGCTACTAGGGAGGGTGAGCCAAGAGGATTGCTTGAGTCCAAGAGTTTGAGGTTGCTGTGAGCTGTGACTCCAAGACATTCTACGAAGGATGACAAAGTGAAACTCTTTCTTAAAAAATAAAATAAGAAATGAAGTCCTGCCAAGTCCTGGTTTGAGGAAGGTAGGGAGAGGCAGGGAGGAAGTGGGTTACACTTCTACTGTTGAAGAGCCCTGCTGGGAGGTACAATGGAGCTGGGCTACAGTCAGTCTGCATGCCCGCCTGCCCAACTCACTGATGCATTTGGGGGCCTACTCACACATCGAAGGGGACATGGGCCCTACCTCATCAGACTGCCATAGTAGCCCAGTGAGATAATACATGAAATGTGCCTGGTACACTATCTAGAATGGAGGAGGTATTGAAAAAAATCAACATTACTATAAGCCAGGCATGGTGGCTCACGCCTGTAATCCTAGCACTCTGAGAGGCCAAAGTGGGAGGATCCCTTGAGCTCTAGTGTTCACAACCAGCCTGAGCAAGAGAGAGATCTTATCTTTACTAAAAATAGAAAAATTAGCCAAGTGTTGTGGCAGATGCCTGTAGTCCCAGCTACTGGGGAGGCTGAGGCAGGAGGATCTCTTGAGTCCAGGAGTTTGAAGTTGCTATATCCAAGGCTAACGCCAGGGTACTCTAGCCTCAGCAACAAAGTGATACTGTATCTATGATCGTTATTAGCCTTGGTACCTTGATTTCTGGCGGAACAGGAAACACAGCAAAGAGCAAGGATGAATACCAGTTCTGCTATTCATTAGTCAATTAATTAACCAAACATAAGACAATGTGGCAAAAGCTGTTACCTCTAAGGATGAGAAAGACGAAGAAGGGTATGTTAGTCCTTACTCGATGTTGGAAGCTGTTGTAATTCATGATAAAACCTGAAGAACAAATATGGTCACACCTCACCATTTTCTCCTTCCCTAGTTAAGCTTTGGTAGCTTACAGCAGAAATGCTCTTGGTCTATATTTTAATTTAACATATATATGTATCATATATATTACCACATATACATATATAAGATACAGGTATTATAGCACTGAACAGTGGCATGAGTCCATACATGTAGGCGTATCTCCATCTATACACATGTGCATATTTACTGGCACGGCCAGTTGCACAGCATAGAGGGGTGAGCACCACTGTCAGCCAATGAGTGTTTGCTATTGTTTCTTTTTCACCTAATCTAAGGAGTTCACTGTGTACCAAGCATATCGTATACATGAATCTATTTAGTCTTCCCTGTTTCACTCATGAGAAAACCGAAACACAGGAAGATTACTAGGTTATGCAGTGAGTGGTGCAGCCGCTTGATAGGCAGTCTCTGTTCTCAGGGAAAGTACTGGAAGTGCTACAAAATGCCAAGAAGTATTAAGCAAGATGATAAAATGTATACACTTTTCCCAGCCTGGAGGCACCTCCTAGGAAATGACTGAGGAAGGAGAGGACTGGCAGGCAGTTGAGGGTGAGTGAAAGTCGCTTTATAAATGCTGTTCTACCCTCTACCCCTGAAATAGAGAGAAGCTGGAGGAGGGAGGGAGAAGGACGTTTGGCAGACGGAGGGAGGCGTGAGGTGGGATCTCCCCTAATGTGCACAGGGCGTGGTGTATAACACGCCCGCTGGGGGAGGGGCTTCTCTGCAAAGGAACTTTGCCCTGGAGGTGAGAACAATGTAACCTCAAAACTGAAGGGTATAACCCAATTATAGCACAAGAATATGGGGAAAGGGGCAAGGGTAGGGAGGGGAGAGGGGAGGTTGGGGTGGAGGGAGGGTAATTGGTGGGGCCACACATACGGTCCACCTTAGAAGGGTACAGGCGAACCTTATGCAGAATGTCCTCATATAATAACTGAGGAAATGCCAGGAAGGCTATGTTAATCAGTTTGATGAAAATAGTTCAGATTGTATATGAAACCAGCACATTGTACCCCTTGATTGCACTATTGTACATAGCTATGATTTAATAATAAAGACAATAAATAAATAAATAAATAAATAAATAAATAAATAAATAAATATAAAAATAAAGTTTTACTGGAATGTCCAGATAAGCCCAGGTTCTAAAATCTGCCTCTGTAACACTCTTCTGAGAATGTTATGCAAACTACTGGACCACTGGGGGACAGTCTCCCTGAGTGTAAAAGAGGATATTGCCTACTTCATGGGATTAAATGGAATGAGTAGCTAATATTTATAGAGTCCTTGCTATCACAACCAGTATGAGGCTGGATGCTTAGCACATCTTATCCCACTGAATCATTTCAGCAATGGGGAAGCTGAGATTCAAACTTGGGTAGTTTAATCTTAGAGCCAGCAGTTCCAAGCCCCACACTGAGCTGCACCTGCCATTTAAATACTTACTCCGGAACCTGGTACATGGTGGGCACACAATGAATCACCATTTCCTAGTGCTGACATTTCTACATTGATGAAAACAAAAAGAATTAAGAGATTCTAATCACTTTTTAGCTCGCTTATACATGCACAATAACCCATTCTGAAATGTCACCATTTTTCTTACTGCATAGAAACACATTGGAAAGCTGATAGAGCTGCAGTGTGGTCAAATCCATGTACTTTATGCAGCATTTCTGAAAGTGCCCTTTAGAGAGGAGGTGCATTTGTTAATCAAATTATAACCGAATTCCTCAGCAAATCTACTGGGGGTGGGGGGAGTGGGGAAGAATGGACCTACAGAATGGATAAACACAGGGTGACTGTGTTATAGATGCATATATTGCCTAAAAAGAGAGCTACCTTGAAATCCTTTAAAACAGAGTTCTCTCAGAATAAATACATCTTCTGTTTGAATTATCTGCCTAAAATCCAAAGTAAGAGAGAAAAGAAACAGTGTCTCTAAAATACCTATGAAAGCAGTTTGGAGTTAGTCCTAGGTAAGTTTTGTTGGAAATGCAATGTGTCTGATGGACTGTTCTAATGAGTTGGACTGGCCGCCGTGAAGAGGTCTGGACCCAAGTGATTAGTGTTAGGTCAGGAAGGAAACTCTTGCTGGGTTTTGAAAATATATGCTGGGGAAGGCTAGGGCCCACAGTTCACACAAAAGCAGGCTGCCCACTGGGGCAGTGAGTTAGACAGCTGAACTTACACTTTACTGCTGCCACTAGGAGATAGCTGATTTCCTTAAACTACCCCAAAGACTTCTCAAATCCTGGCATTCAATCATCTCTGAGTACACAGGAACTGACTCAAGGACTCTTGTAAATGAACTTTACTTTGAAATGTGAAAACTACTGTAAGAATCTCAAAACTACTTAATAAGCTCTGTTACTGCCAAATATGGAGAGCCAGAAGTCTCTGTGTTACTCCCTGCTTCTAAGAATATTGATAGAGGGGAAAAATAAAGCACAGTGACTCCCATTTTCACAATTACTGTTTAATCATCACAACATGTACTCTGGGTTTTTTCTTTCGTCTACCTTTCCTTGAACATACAGTCTCTGAGTTACAAACATCCAACCTATGTACAACTCACACTTACTAACAGAGTCTATTACAGGTAATACGTAATGTACCTCTTCTAACTTACAGACAAATTCAACTTAAGAACAAACCTACAGAGCCTGTCTCATTCATAACCCAGGGACTGCCTGTATATGAAGAAGAGCCTTATTGCTGTCTCTCAAAGTTTGGGACAGCAGGCGTCCAACATCAAGAGCCCAATTTTGGCAAACAGACAAGTTCTGCTGGCTTGGTAATGGCGTGGTTTCTTGTTTTTATTCAGTTTTGTTTTGTTGGTTTATTTTATCTCAACTGGTTTAAACCAAGTATGAATATGTCCCAGAAGACGGGAGGGGAAGATAAAGGAAAGGATCTGGGTTATGTACAAGGGCACCCAGGGGAGAACAAGTGAGCCAGGGAGAGGCCAGGACACCGCGCAGACCACAGCAGGCCTGGTAAGACCAGGGTAGGCTGGAGGGAGATCACCCAGAGGTCTGGTTAAATATTTAATGGTCAAAAAAGAGAGAAAAGGTAAGAAGGAAATAATGCTAAATGCGAACAGGAAGGAACTGAAGGTGTCAAGATTACAGCTCTGGACAAAGCTAGAGACTGTAGCCTCATCAGCTTTTAATTTTCCAGAATTCCACATCATAAAATGGGTGAGAAGTGAGCTACCCAATTTGTCAAGTGATCTAAAACTTGATGTTGACCCATGTTCAAGATGTCAGTGGCTAGTCCCTTCAAAGTTCTTAAGCAAACACCATTGCAAGTCATATCTTAGAGTCTCTAAGAAACATATAAAGGGACAGTAAACTGGTAAATATACAGAGGTGGTCAACATAAGGAACTAGGCCTACTCTCCTGACACGTACATGTGGTGCATGTCCAGTCTATGAAAATTAGGTCAACTAAAGGAGGTGGTCAATGCAGGGAGGTGGTCAACTACAGAGGTTCTACTATGTATGTATGTATGTATGTATGAAGGGACTTGCAGCAATTACATATCCATGTCATTTTTTTTTCTATGAAGTCATTTGTGCATAGATCATGTATACATTTATGTCATTATGGGATTCAATGTGTTGATTATTTGTGCAAATTGGAGTGCTTACATCCTACTAATCAACATAGCCTTCATCTCATTTACCCAATTACAGCGTTAAGACATTTATGTTCTACACCTAATAGATCCAACTTGTACTTGCAATACATGTCATTTTAAGAGCCATAAAAAAATGCATACTAGTGAACACCCAAAGACAGAAACACAGATCTTTCCATTAACATTTGGCCCAGACTCTTATTTTCCTCTGTGTTCAATATTGAAAACAGATTCCAGCCTTACATCTTTCATGACTCTTCTTGAGTACAAAATACAAAATGCTTATGGAAACACTGGTACATCAGTTATCTACTATCCCCTGAAAGAAGGAAACTGATCTCAAGTGAACACAGGGCTGCTTCTTCCTCACGAGAGGATGCATGATGCAGACACCAGAGCTGCCACAGGCTCTTAGGCCAGACAGCACTGGGTTTGACACTGTCACCGGTTTTTGTTGGCTGTGGATCTTGGGCAAGTTATTTTAGCTTCTGAGTTCTAATTTCCTTCCTCAGTGGGGATAATAGTACTATACCTTGTAGAGTTTCCTGAGAAACCTGAGACATGTTTTGACTTGAGATAAAATACCATGTTTTTACTGCCGTAGAGGAAATTCAGAAAATTTCCAGCAATTAATCTTTGACCCACTAATTAAAGGTTTGACAGCTTTTCAACATTAAGGTTTGGGCTGCCCCAGAGTTTTAGGATTTATATCTTGTTATTTTTTTCTTAACAGCTTTATTGATGTATAATTTACATACATAAAATCCACACATTTGAAGTATACAATTCAACGATCTTTAATAAATTTACAGAACACAATTTATATCACAACAATCTAATATTAGAACATTTCCACTAGCTCAAAAGAAACTTCATGCCTCATCTGCGAAATGGAAGTAAAACCCTTCTTTGGGATTACTTTGGAAATGAATGAGATAACATAAGCATGACATCGTGTACTAGCATAATGCAGATATACACTAAACCAGTGCTGTCCAATAGAACCTTCTCTGCAATGATGGAAATATTCTGTCAGGATGCTGCCCAATACGGTAGCCACAAGGCACCTGTGGTTATTCAGTACTTGAAATGTGACTAAAGAGGCTGATATGCTGAATTTTTAATTCAATTTTTAAAATTTTAAAACATCATTGTCATTTAATTAATTTAAATTTAAATATCCATGTTGCAGCCCATATAGCCTATGGCTAGGAGCAAGAGTTATAAGAAATACCTTTATAGCTCAATAATGGAACACCTGTGTGGAAAGGGTGTGGAGAGGGATTTAGCTGTCCTAGCAAAGCATGAGAGCTCGCGAGATGAGAGCAATGGTGAATTGGCAGTCTCTACACCTGTGGTGTGGAGAGGCACGAGATCAGCCTTCTATTAGGCTGGAGGAGAAGGCAGTCGGGAGCATGCGCATTCTATCACGGACCCACTTACTCTGACTGTCTCCTCTCCTGCCTGCAGAACGCCAGCACGGCGTCTCTCTGCTGAGGATCGCCAAGCTCTGCTAAAGACTAAGATCTATTTTTCTAAGAAGACGGCTTTACTCTCTCTAAGACTCTCTCTCTCCAGCTAAAGTAGATAGCCCTCAGGCACCTAAAAGAAACATCCTGAGCAAGGGAATTTAGCCGTCCGCGTCTGGAACTAGTTAATCTGGGCCCGAGAGCTGGCCAGTCCAGGGCCCTGATAAGAAGTGCCAAAAGTGACATGTGACACATCCATCTATGGCCAGTGGCCACCATACTGGGTGGGCTGTGGAGTAGCAGACATCCAGAATGTCAGTTTTTTTCCCTTTTAAATCAGACAAATGAATGTTAAATTTGGTACAAATTTGGTATTTATTACATCAAGCCGACCAAGTGACAGTGGACTGTCCAGGGGAACATATCACTCCCAATGGACTTGGGGCTGTTTCCTCCTCTGAGTTTACAATGACTCAACGGTGCACTTTTCCACACCAGAGAAGGAACACAGCCCTTTATTGGTGACTTTCCCAGACTTCCCAGGGTAGATGAGGGAATTCAGCTCAATCACAAGGCTCCCTGGAGGCAAAGTGGTCCCTTGGGCAAGCTTTATCTTTGTAAGCCGCCCCTCTCTTGCAATACTCTTTCTTCTCCTTCACCCCTTTCACCAAATATATCCAGAGCACTTTGCTAGGACACCCCACATGGCAGGGTGTGGGCTGTATCTCCAAGTACAGAGGCCTGTGCAGTGCCTGGCGTGGCAGGCCCTCAAGCCTGCTGAAAGACAGACATACTCCTTCCTGTCAGAACCTACCTATTCCTTGTTCCCTGACTTTAAGTCCTTCTCAGGGGGTTGGTTAATTGATCAAGGTTATGCTTACTTGATGTGATGGTCATTACTAGCCACCTCACCCTCATCACGTGAGATTTTTTTTATTATAGTTTTCAATGCCTTAACACAGAGCATTGGATCGTGTGTATATTTCCGGCACGTTGGTGAAGTAATTTTTTTATTATAGTTTTCAATGCCTTAATACAGAGCATTGGATCGTGTGTATATTTCCAGCACGTTGGTGAAGTAAGGATGAAAACACAATAAACGTACCTCACATAGATTCTTATAAATGGTTGAAAACATAAGACAAGCTCTGCTTACCCACCCCCAGCAGCCCAGTCTTTTTGGACAGAAGACCTAAAGTTGCGTCTTAGCTATTAATCTGGCTAAGGCTCACTTTTTAGACTTCAAAGAGCAGTCAAGGGTAGCAAAGGAGCATGTTCACAAAAGACCATAAAGGGAAGGGGAAGAGAATGATGTTTACTCAGCCCTTACTGTAGGTGAGTCACACCTGACAGACGTTATTATCGCATCAAGCCTAGGAAGTAGGTTATGACAGTCCACATCACACAGATAAGACCTAGGAGGTTCAGAGGGACAAGGAAGCATCCTTCCATGGAGCTGTCACGGGGCACCCTTTTAGGACAAGGGTCTGATGCAAAAACTACATTCAGCTCTCACACATTTTAGTTGCCTTCAGTAAAACAAAACAACATCCTACAATACTTTAAGATTAATCACAGATTAATCTAAATCACAACATTCTACAACCTTTGTTAAGATTAATCTAGATTAATCTAAATCACTAATTTAGAATAATGCATGTAGGTAAAAGAAATGCCAATCTGAAATCACAGGAAGTAAACTGCAGACTGCTTTTCAAAAATATGTTTACAATTTCTGAGTTCATGCAATACCTCTAGACTATCAAGGTGTTGGTTTGTAGATTTCTTTAAGTGTCTTTTTTTAATGACAGGATTTTTATTCAGCATTTCAGTGACTGGTAGGTGATTCTAAGGTTCCTTGAGAATTTTATTTTCCTCTTAAATGATCGCTTCTTTAATTATGTTCACACCACTTAATTACATATTATTTCTTATAATTAAATTATAATATATTTATATATTAACTATGTTTTTATATTAGACATAATTAAAAGTAGCATAGGCTTTGTGTGAATTCTCTCATAAGTAAAAAATTAATGGATTCTATTATAACTACTTTATATAATTAATTTAATATTAATTTATAAAAGTTGGCCAATCTTGCCCTTCTTGTTGGGTTGACTAGTTTGGCAATTGCTGTAATTTCCCTGATTTCAGACAGATTTCTTTCAAAGAGACCCCTTAATTGATAACACCAGAAGAATTTGAATTAAACCCAGAAGTACAAAGGAGGGAGGCGACAAAAAGGCCTAGATAGAGATGGAAAAGAAATCTGTACCAGCCATGCCCACGTAGGCACTTCTGAGAAAGAAGAAGTTGAGCTGAGGGTTATGAGTAGATTTGCAAGTTAAATCAAAGGTAATGATGGTAGCAGGAGGATAGATTCCTTTTATATTAGGTTGAATCATATGAAAGTGCAAAAATTGTAATTTGCAATTATAATTCATATGGTTCAACCTAATACACTTGGGGAAGAACAAAAACAAAGATTACTTTACATGGATGCAAAAAAACTGCTTTAGATAATCAGTGCATAATGTTGTACCTGTTTGTAAGAAGTGCTACGTGGATAAGCATAATTAGCACTAAATCAAAACCCTTCTATGAGACCAAAGAATAACAAAAGTTGAAAAACCCACAATCATTTTTGCATCCAACAAGAACTTTCTCCTATAGGTAGGGATGGTGAGATTGTAGAGCTCACTTTCCTTCTGGGAAAGGGAAAGTGATTCACCTACTGAGAGAAAGTGGCGTTCAACAACCAAGTTTTACTATTTACGGGCCACAGAATAACATCTTGGGACGTTGAGCAGCCGCACTAGGAACCAGCCCTGCCTAGTCAAAACTTCGTGAAAGCTTATGACCAATGCACAAGACACAGGTGAGTGACTGAGCAGCTCTACCTGGCTGATCCCCATGCTGGCACGTGGCAGCATCTGCCACAGCCCAAGGTCTTTATTCAAGGGCAGCTGCTGAAGCTGCACTGATCTAGTTTTAGCAGAGACATTAAAAAGGAAATGGCTGCATTGTCCAGGAAATCCTGAATGTGCTGCTGGTAAAAGCAGAGCGGCATACTGATGAGACAACTAATCATTCCCTGAACATGTGGACGTCTATGACCCTTCTGGAAAAGTGACTAAGATATGTTTCCTTCTCATAGTCTCCCAAGACTGGTTTACAAAACACTACTTTTCTGTTGTGGTTTATTTACTTGAGAATCAGATTAGAGACATGACTACAGTGTATCTGTTTCCCCCAAAAGTAGCTTCAGGCAATCACTTATATCTTTGGGGGGAAAAAAAAAAAAGGAAGACTTTTCCTTCTGTCAGATGACGAGGAATAACGTACCTTGGTTTAGAAGAGAAGAAAGTAGGGAAAAGAACTTGAGACTCACCTGTGCCATTTCTATAGCCTCAGGAACTATGTGATGAAAAATTAGCTTTAAATTATTATTTGGATTTTTCTTTTTTTTACTGGCTAAAGTTTCTCATTAAGGGAATGCCTATGTACAGATAACAAAATCCAGGTGTCACCAAAAACAGAAGTGCTTTTCCCAGGGGTGGCTGAAGATGCGGTGGAAACCAGAGTAAAGCATCTACTTTATTTCAGAAAGGGATCATGCCATATCAGTTTTTGTGGTTACAGAATTCCCAGCACAAAGTTTTGCACTTCACAGGAACTAAAAATTATTTACTGAATGAAAGACTGAATGACATGGCTTTCTTATTCATCTCATGAGAGCAGGGGGAGAGAACCTTAAATGGAGATCCCCAGACTGCCCAGACTTCACCCAAAGTTGGCTGCACACTTCCTGCCTCCAGGTGTTGCTGTAAATCATGTTGGAAAGAATAATGAAAAACAAAACCAATTGTAACTTGACAAAATGATATGCAAATTGCTGGAAAATTAATATTCAGAAATTGCTTAGAAAAAATGTTAAAAGAAAAAGAAAGAAGGAGAGTTAGACTTTTTAATTGCTATTAAAATGTATAAAACTACAGAAATTAAAACTATTTGGTACTGGCCTATCTCAGTGAAACAACACAAAATCTACAAATTGTCCTATATGTATGAGAGATTAATTTATGACACATTTAGGAACATTTCTAATCAGTGGCAAAAGAGCTATTATTCAATAAAGAGTATGGAGAAACTTAGCTAGACAACTAGAAAAAAGTACAATAAATTGCATATGAAGAAATTAAAGGCAAAATTATATATAAATATAATATATATTGTATAAAAAAGTATATAACATATAATACATACATTATTCACACATACACTTATACAACCTACCACTAGCAAGTATGGTTAAAATTTTAAAGTAGCATGCCAAAATATTCAGAAGCTCTGAAAAAGAAAAGATTGATAAGCATAACTACAAAAAAATTAAACATTTATCTAGGGAAAAAATATATAATAATCAGTCAAAACAAAAATGACAAAAAGAAAAAAATTGTGACATAAGTGACTGGGTTTAATATTCTTCATATTCAGAGAAATATAACAAATTAATAAAAAAATGAATAGCATACCTCTTCACTCATCAATATGAGAAAAAAAGAAAAGGTCAGAAGCAAGGATAAAAGAAAACAAAGGAAAAAAAAACAACCTCTGGCCAATTCCAGTATCCCCAATGAACATAGACACAAAATCTTCACAAAGATCCTAGCAAACCAAATCCAATGACATCAAAAAGATAATATACCATGATCAAGTGGAATTTATCCCAGGCATGCAAAGATGGTTGAACACACACAGGTCAATAAATGTGACAAATTACATCAACACAGTAAAGAACAGAAACCATATGATCATCTCAATAGATGCATAAAAAACATGTGACAAAATTCAGCATCCTTTGATGGTAAAAATTCTCAACAAATTCGGTATAAAAGAAATATATTTCAACATAATAAAGGCCATGCAGGGGCCCCTATGGCCTGGTCTCGGTCGCCGCAGGAAGGAACCAGGCGTGACACGGATTATAAGTACAAGGTTGCGGGAGGCGGGTTAACCTTAGTTGCAGGGTAGCCCCAGGTCTCCTTTGCAACAGCTATTTATTAAGGTTATACACAACAGGTGTGGAGAGTTAAGGTAATTGACATAAACAGGTGTGGAGAGGTCAGGTAATTACATATGAGGGCTGCCTGCGTAAGGATTGCCACGTGCTCTCCTCATGTGTTCTTTCCCCACAACCCTCATGAAGAACTACTAAGCATCAATGTTTAACACATGCTTACTAGTGAGTGACCGACCTTATCTCAT
>CAUYRH010085556.1:0-43989 GCA_963574655.1 Perodicticus potto
TTTTATTAAATTATAGCTGTGTGCATTAATGCATGGGGTATAGTGTGCTGGTTTTATATACAATTTGAAATATTTTCATCAAACTGGTTAACATAGCCTTCATGGCATTTTCTTAGTTATTGTGTTAAGACATTTATATTCTACATTTAGTAGAATTTCACATGTACCCTTGTAAGATGCATTGTAGATGTGGTCCCATCAATTACCCTCTCTCCACTCATCCTCCCCTTTCCCTTCCCTCTCCCCTTTACCCATATTCTTGGGCTATAATTGGGTTATAGCTTTCATATGAAAGCTATAAATTGGTTTCATAGTAGGGCTGAGTACATTGGATACTTTTTCTTCCATTCTTGAGGTACTTTGCTAAGAAGAATATGTTCCAGCTCCATCCATGTAAACATGAAAGAGGTAAAGTCTCCATCTTTCTTTACAGCTGCATACTATTCCATGGTGTATATATACCACAATTTATTAATCCATCTATGGGTTGATGGGCACTTGGGCTTCTTCCATGACTTAGCAATTATGAATTGGGCTGCAATAAACAATGTGGTACAAATATCTTTGTTATAATGTGATTTTTGGTCTTCTGGATATATACCTAGTAGAGGAATTGTAGGATGAATGGTAGGTCTATTTTTAGATCCCTAAGTGTTCTCCAAACATCTTTCCAAAAGGAACATATTAGTTTGCATCCCCACCAGCAGTGTAGAAGTGTTCCATTTTCTCCACATCCATGCCAACATCTCTGGTTTTGGGATTTTGTGATGTGGGCTAATCTTACTGGAGTTAGATGGTATCTCAAAGTAATTTTGATTTGCATTTCTCTGATGATTAAGGATGATGAGCATTTTTTCATATGTCTGTAGGCTATGCACCTGTCTTCTTGAGAAAAGTTTCTCTTCAGGTCCCTTGCACACCCTGAGATGGGATCACTAAGTAGAACAATTTTACACAATATGCCGGCCTTACTACTCTTGTGCTTTGAGGCCATTATTAAATAAGGTACGAGTAACTTGAACATAAACACTGTAATTCAAGGCAGTTAATCTCAGAACTGATCTTGTAACCTACAGGTTACTAAGAGACCAATGGTTGGGTAGCATATATACTGCACAAATGAACTGGACAAACGGGTGATTTACTTCTCAGGCAGGACAGCTTGAGATTTCATCACCAAAATCAGAATGGCACATGATTGAAAACTTACGAATTGTTTATTTTTAGAATTTTCCATGTGATATTATGTATTTTCAGACTATGATTGACTGTGGGTAACTGAAATGATGGAAAATGAAGTCTTGGGTAAGGGGGAACTACTGTATTGCAGTAGCCTCCTTCATTCATTCATTCAATACTTGTTAAGTATTCACCATGTTATTGAACTAAGGGTTAGAGATTCAGCAGTGAACAAGACAAATAATCTCACCTTTGGAGTTTACAAATTAGTAGAAGCAAGTATTTGTAGAACAAGGAATTACAAATGTTCTCAGTATTATGAAGGGAAAATGCAGGATGAGCATTTAACACACAGATCTAACAGTAGGGTGGTGGGTTCAGAAAAGAAGTTTGTGTTTCAATCAACCACAATATATTCAACATACTCCAGGAGATTCAGAGGTTAGTAGATATACTGTAGCTATAATTAGTTAAATAATTAAAAATTAGTGCTTTTTAAGTCAAAACTAATTAAAATTAAATGTTCACACATTCCCTATAAAAATCTTTAGACAAGTCCTTTCAGAATACCAGAACACTTTGAAAGGTTTTTTCCTAAAAAGTACACCTCTCCCTCCAAGATAGGCTACTGCTTTAGGCTTTCCCAGGCTTCAGTTGCTGGAGTAATGACAAAATGCCTTTGTTATGTTTCATATTATTTGAATCTACAGTAGCTTCATATTATTTGAATCTAAAGTAGCTACAGTAACTTTGTAACTAGGGTCTGGTAGCTTATAAGTAACTCATCAGGTTCGGCGCCTGTGACTCAAGCGGCTAAGGCACCAGCCACGTACAACTGAGCTGGCGGGTTCAAATCCGGCCTGGGCCTGCCAAACAACAATGAGGGCTGCAACCAAAAAATGGCCGGGCGTTGTGGTGGGCACCTGTAGTCCCAGCTACTTGGGAGGCGGAGGCAGGTTTGAGCCCAGGAATTGGAGGTTGCTGTGAGCTGTGATGCCACAGCACTCTATCTAGGGTGACAGCTCGAGGCTCTGTCTCAAAAAAAAAAAAAAAAAAAATTAAAAAAATTAAAAAAAATAAGTGACGCATTAAATGTACAAGTAATTAGGATATAATTTGAACATATTTATAAGCTTAAAGATATTTTTAGAAATCTTACCCTGGCACTTAATTTTTGGTTTAGAAAATAAAGTTAGTATTACCACATCCTCCTAATGTATTCTTGCTAAACAAATGAATATAAACTGTTAATTATGTATTGATATAAGGTTTGAATCTATTTTCATCTCTACTGTAACATCATCAGATCATAGGTTACTTAATCTCCCTATTTTGCTGTTTTTAAAAAGAATTTAATATACTTAAAATCTTATTACAATGAAGATCTTTACAAGGACGTTTCTATAGGGATTTTTTTCCTTTGTTTTAGTGGAAGGATTATAAACATAATGCTTTGCTTGATTTATTTGGTTGTAGTAGGTTTTACCTGAGGAATGAATTCATTTAGTGTTTTCTTACAAACTGGCCATGTAAATTAAACTACCCTTTCTATAAGAGAAAAATTTATGTGTTGTTACTATTGTAGCCAAGGAGGGGCAGACTGGGTTGTTTAGACTTTTATTCTGTTGTCAATAATTGCAACCATATTAACTTACAAAGTTTCTCTTCTTCTTTTTTTTTTTTTTGAGGCATAGTCTCACTTTGGCACCCTCAGAAGAATGCTATGGCATCATAGCTCACAGCAACCTCAAACTCTTGGGCTTAAGCGATTCTCTTGTCTCAGCCTCCCGAGTAGCTGGGACTGCAGACACCTGCCGCAATGCCCAGCTATTTTTAGAGAAGAGGTGTTGCTCTGGCTCAGGCTTGTCTCAAACCCATGAGCTCAAGCAGTCCTCCTGCCTTGGCCTCCCAGAGTGCTAGGATTATAGGCATGAGCCACTGCGCCTGGCCTTTTCCTTTTTAATAGATATTTTACTTTCTTAGATATATTTATTGAGAGATTGCATGCTGTCTGCAGTATAATTTGCCTCCTGTGAAAATTTATAAGGACCAGTTTAAGTGTGAGTGGTGACTAAATTTTCTTTTTGTTTTTTCTTTTTGCAGTTTTTGGCTGGGAACCCGCCCCCTACGGTATATGGGGCCGGCGCCCCACTCCTTTGAGTCACAGGTGCTGCCTGTGACTAAATTTGCTTTCTCTTCTTTTGCTATCAGCGAATATGGTTATTTGCAAATCTTTACCGAAGGGCCCTTGCTAAATCTATACTGTAAAAAAGTAATAATAATAACAAAATCCTGCTGTGTTTTTCCTAGTCTTGAACCTTATTTCTGTGCCTTACATTAGATGGCTTGAAAAACTTAGCTTGAGTATAGTCTTTGTAAACTTGTATCTACACCTCACCTTGTTTTATTTTAACTAGATCAATTTAGATAATTTCTTTTTTTTTTTTTTTTTTTTGAGACGGAGCCTCTAGCTGTCACCCTGGATAGAGTGCCGTGGCATCACAGCTCACAGCAACCTCCAATTCCTGGCCTCAAGCAAGTCTCTTGCCTCTGCCTCCCAAGTAGCTGGGACTACAGGCACCCGCCACAACGCCTGGCCATTTTTTGGTTGCAGCTGTCATTGTTGTTTGGCGGGCCGGGACTGGATTCGAACCCGCCAGCTCAGTTGTACGTGGCTGGCGCCTTAGCCCATTGAGTCACAGGTGCCGAGCCTAGATAATTTCTTATAATGTGAAAAATGTATTATTTTGACATTTGAGATATGGTATAGCCATTGTACATCTCACTACATTTTAATCTATTTTTCAAATGTAGATCAGGCATTCTAAATACCATTTACATAAATCATGATTGGTTTGAAAACATTTAATTTTTTAACTTTAATAATAGGGGGCATATGGTATATTTATAGTTTTCATCAAATTTGGAAAAATTTAAGACATTTCTTCTTTTATTTCCAGCGTGGAATCGCTCTTGGCTCAATAAATATATCAAGAGGCTCGGCGCCTGTGGCTCAACGGGCTAAGGCGCCAACCACGTACAACTGAGCTGACGGGTTCGAAGTCAGCCCGGGCTCGCCAAACAACAATGATGGCTGCAACCAAAAATGGCCGGGCATTGCGGCGGGTGCCTGTAGTCCCAGCTACTTGGGAGGCGGAGGCAAGAGACTCTGTTGAGCCCAGGAATTAGAGGTTGCTGTGAGCTGTGATGTCACAGCACTCTATCCAGGGTGACAGCTTGAGGCTCTGTCTCAAAAAAAAAAAAAATGTATTAAGAAAGTAAAATATCTATTAAAAGTAGATAGAAACTGTTTAAGACAGTAGTTACACTAACTGATGACAGAATTAAAAGTATAAACAACCTCTTTATTCCCTCCTCTGGGACTCCAGTTACATGTACATTAGATCCTTTGATGTCACCCTATAATTCACTGGTGCTCTGTTTGTTTGGTTTCTGTCTTTTTGTGTGTTTCATTTTGGATAGTTTTTTCTTCCATATTTTCAAGTTCACCAGTCTTTTCTTTCACACTGGTAAATCTGGTGTTAATGACATCCAGTATTTTTTTTTCTTGCATTTTTTTTTTGAGACATACTCTTTTTTTCTTGCTCCTTTCCAGTGGTTCTTTCCCCGACATTCTACTGTCGCCTTGAGTAGAATGTCATAGCATCAAAGCTCACAGTAACCTCCAACTTGGGCTCAAGCGATCCTGTTGCCTGTTTTTCTGTTTTTAGTAGAATTACGGTCTTGCTTGTCCTCAGGCTGGTCTTGAACTCGTGAGCTCAAGCAATCCACCCACCTCATCCTCCTGGCATGCTAGGATTACAGGCGTGAGCCCAGCCTTTTTGTTGTATTTTTCATTGCAGATACATACTTTTCATATCTAGAAGTTCAGTGTTTTGTATTTTACATTTCTTTCCTTCACATGTGTATGCTTTTCTCTACCTTTTTGAACATACTGAATATATCTGTAATGGCTGTTTTCAAGTCCTTGTCTACCAATTTTATCATGTGCACTTTTTCTAGGTCTGATGGGTATTTCACCTTGTTTACATTCCTGGTAATTTTTGATTGGGTGCCAGACATTGTGATTTTTTTTTTTTTTTTTTTTTTTTTTAGAAAGAGCCTAAAGCTGTCACCCTGGATAGAGTGCTGTGGCATCACAGCTCACAGCAACCTCCAATTCCTGGGCTCAAGCGAGTCTCTTGCCTCTGCCTCCCAAGTAGCTGGGACTACAGGCGCCCGCCGCAACCCCCGGCCATTTTTTGGTTGTAACCATCATTGTTGTTTGGCGGGCCCAGGCTGGATGTGAACCCGCCAGTTCAGGTGTATGTGGCTGGCGCCTTAGCCCGCTGAGCCACAGGTGCCAAGCCACTCTCTGAGAGTTCTTAACCCCCAAACAAGGAAGAAAAGTAGAGGGGGACTGACTTTGCATCAAGCCTCCTGAAAGGAACTTCCATGGCTTGTTTCCTTTAAGAACAAGAAATGTGTCCTTGCAGTCCCCCAGATGATTAGGTGCATGGATGGTTAATTTTATTTGCCAACTTAGTGAGGATAAAATGTCCAGTTGTTTGATCAAACATCAGTCTAGAAATTGCTCTAAGAGGTTTTTTTTAAGATGCGATTAATATTTAAATCAGTAAAATCCAAGTCTCAATTAAGTCTTTCAACCAGGAAATGTGCCATATACACCTACAACAAACACCACAACCTAATCACATATACCTTCATATTAATCTGAAATAAGTAAACAAAAAACATTTAAACCAGTAGCATTTGACTAAAACAGATAGGTGGGCTGCATCTAATCAGGATTACATGCAGACTGAAGTGGGAGATGATAGTGGCTTGGAATTCACTCATGACAGTAGAAGTGATGAATTCTGGATGTGTTTTGAAGCTAGCACAAACAACATTTTCTGAAAAATAAAAAGAAGAGAGAATACAGGATAAAGCCAAAGCTTTTAGTTACAGAAATTGGAAGGATGATTTCCTGAGATGGGTAGATGACAAATGGAAGATGCTTTAGGGGAAAAAAAATTGATTTAGCTTTGGAAATCTTAAATTTAGGATAAATATTAGAAATCCAATGAGTGTGGGGAGTAGGTAGCAGGAAATAAAAGTCTGGAGAAGAAGAGAAAATTCCAGGCCAGGTACACAAATTAATATGCATTATCACAAATACAGTATTTCACACAATGATATATCATCTGATCAAAAGCTTCCTTATCCTCTCACATCCTCTTTCTATCTTTTCCCACTCTTGTGTGGAAAGCAGAAGAAATATACACAAATTAATATTCATTATCACAAATACAGTATTTCACACAATGATATCATATGATTTAAAACTTCCTTATCCTCTCACTTCCTCTTTCTAGTTTTTCCCACTCTAGTGTGAAAGGCAGAAGAGGTGAGTGGAATAAAGGAGAAAACTCTGACTATATCTCTATCCCTGAAATCACCTTCACTCCTTCCTCTGAAAATATGGACAGGAGGGCTCGGCACCTGTGGCTCAATGGGCTAAGGCGTCAGCCACGTACACCTGAGGTGGCAGGTTCGAATCCAGCCCAGGCCTGCCAAGCAACAATGATGGCTGCAACCAAAAAACTGCTGGGCATGGCGGCAGGCACCTGTAGTCCCAGCTACTTGGGAGGTGGAGGCAGGAGACTCGCTTGAGTCCAGGAATTAGAGGTTGCTGTGAGCTGTGATGCCACAGTGCTCTATCCAGAGTGACAGCTTGAGGCTCTGTCTCAAAAAAAAAAAAGAAAATACGGACAGGAGGGAGAAGTTTTACCCTTAAGTCAATATTAAAATGATTAATTAATGTCATAAACTGGACCATCTAATCTCTAAATTAAAGTTGGATTTACAACTTTAATTTAGAGTCATAAGTATATTTATTGTCTATGTGTGAGACACAAGTCATAAGAAATGTTTAAGTTTCAACATAAAGGCATGGAAATATTTCCTAAAATGAATACAGCTGGAGGGGGCATTTAGAGACAAAAACAAGGTTGCTCGTCACTAATACAGTATAGCAATTTCATGAACAATTGGCTTACGCTTTATAATCTTTTTCACTTATGTAGGTCAGTTAATCCTTCTTTCTACAACCAAATGAAGAAAGAACCTACTGGTATTTAATTGCATATGGCATACGGTTTTATTTCCAAATTCATTTCTTTAATTACTAATGAAAGTGACTATTTAAAAATATATTTATTAGATAACCACCTGAGGTTTTGACTGGTACTAGTCAAATCAAGTATATCTCTAAAACAATATGTGGAAGGCTTTTTTTCATTTGGAACTTTTTAAAAGAGTTTCCAATTATGAAGGAGTTTTGTGAAATGATGAATGCACGGACAGGTGAATTTTAAGAATTCTACAAGTTTCCCTGCTCAACATAGAGCAAATTCTACTAACCAATTGCTCTCTATTGATACTTCCATTTTTACTGCAAACATAGGAAATAAATGCCCTTGATTAGGTATTTAGAAAAATAGACTGTGATAAGGCTAACTTCTAGCTTAGCACCCTTACTTTTATGCAGATACAGCTCATCAAGTCAATTGACATGCTTCAGCACCAAGCTGTGGGTTGAAATGGCATGATAGTACACAACATCTCACTTGATGGCTCAAAAAGCTCGCAGACTTAATTTACTTCAATTTTCCCTTTTTATAGCAGCGTTCTCTTCTGAAAAGATACATTAGACTTTTATGACTGTATTAGAGATATAAATTATAAACATTGCTTTTATAAAGCACTCAGAGGAAGCATCAGGTGCTGAGATCTAAAATGGGCTGTCAGGATGTTCCTGCATTGACGCGTGCTCTAGCTGCTTTGAAGGAGCCTAAAAATATTCACCAGCATGCAAGCCCAACCGGACACACATAAGATGAAGCTGAGCCAGAGGCCAGCTATTTGTTATTTAAATAAAACATTAGTGTAATAGAAAGTATTTGCTTGTTTCAGCAAGACTATTGTCATAAACTTTGCGGCGTAATACCTTGCCTTTAATAGCACAACTTAGGAATCATTAGGGCAGCCCCCATGCTATGGCTGGTGTGATAACGGATGGTTATTCAAGCTAGACTTTTCCACCTCACATCACCACTTTAGAAAGTTTGCAAAGGTGAACAGGAATTATAAGAGCCTCAAACATCAGGCCTTCTATCCTAGCACTGTAGGTTCAAAATGAATTGAGAGTAGCGAGAATGATGCAGTCACCCAGGATATTGAAAGCTGTTACACCAGTGAGAGTTCCCAGGGCTGGCCAGCCTTAGCTGTCTCCTCCTAGCTCTCCTTGATCTTAGGTTATTTCCTATCACACAAATCATTTCTTCAAAGAGAATATACATTTCTGCTTACCCTCAATCAAAGGTAAGCATGTGCTGGCTGTAGAAAGCTGATAGGAAGTAATCGGTTACCTTTTGCACCAAGTTAGACCACTGGACTTGCTCTTGTGCTCAGGCATACACTCTCTCCCTCTCCTCCTCTCTTTCTCTCTCTTTCAAAAATAGTTTTCTTCTTTATATGTTAAGTTAGCACATTCTTCTTGTAGAAAAGAAAAAATAAACATTTTCAATAATGCTCCAACCACAAGAAAATCACCATTAGTATTTTTGCATATATTTTCCTAGCATTTAATATTTGCTATAAGAATGTTTGATATACATGGGTCATTATGAAAGTTTTGAGATGCACAAAAATCAAGAAACAAAATCTGCACAGATGGAAACAAATTAAGCCCTCTTAGCAACACCGATAAGCAAGGTGAAACTTGTACAGGTGAATCAGAAAGCATTCACTATGTTGAATCAACTCTGTTTCTTGGAAATGAAATAATGGACCATAACACAGTTTGTCTCAAAACTTTCATAGTGACCTATGTCATATGTATAGATATAAATATAAATATATTCTATTTTTTACTTAATATATAATACATTTATTTATTATTGTATTATGTATGCTTATTATTTATATCAAATATATAGTAATTTATTATTTATTATTATTTACTTTAAGTATATATGTACCAAAATTAGGATAACAATGTGAACTTTTCTACTAATTTCTTCACTTTAAATACAAAACATGATTTTTTAAAGCAACTGAATGATGGATACTTCATATTGGTCAAGGGAAAAATACAAGAACACATTTCAATTCTAAAAATTTATGTACCCAACTTAAATTCTCCCAGATTTGTGAAACAGACCTTAATTAGTCTGAGCCATATGATATCCCATAACATCATGATAGCATGGGACTTTAATACTCCTCTTACAGAGATGGACAGAATCTGTAAACAGAAACTAAACAAAGCTACAAGGGACTTAAATATGACCCTAGAACAACGGTGCTTGATAAACGTTTTATTGGTCATATATTGTATCATATGAACATATCATACTTTGTCTAGCCAGTTTCTGAATGTTGAACAGCTACATCACTCCAAATTTTTGACATTGGAAATATTATAATAAATATTTTTTGTAGATAAGTCATTGTTTACATCTGTTTCCTCTAAGTAAAATGCTATAAACAAAATTATCCCATAAGGAGATAGAAGCTACTTATAGAGACACATCACCAAATGACATTCCAATTGTCTTACTAAGGCATCTCCCCAAAAGCAACATGTGAGAGGAACCATGACATCATCCAAACACCAACAATGAGTGAGATCTTAAAAAGAAAACTTTCTTTGCAAGTTTTACGAATTGACAAGGCATACGGTTTTATTTCAAAATTCATTTCTTTAATTACTAATGAAAGTGACTATTTAAAAATATATTTATTAGATAACCACCCGAGGTTTTGACTGGTACTAGTCAAATCAAGTATATCTCTAAAACAATATGTGGAAGGCTTTTTTTCATTTGGAACTTTTTAAAAATAAAAATTCATTAAAAACACATTCATCCAAATAATGTAATATAATTATATACATAATATTGCACAGAAACTAAAGAAAGCTTAAACAAAAGTTCAACGTTTCATTTGTTAAGAAGTAAAATATGGGAGTGGCTATAAACTCTCATTAAGGAAAGAATTCGGTCTGTTTGAGGAATTAAAATACTTATGTCTAATATGAAGTCTTGTCCTCACCTATTCTGTCCACCTTTCCTTCTTCCACAACTGTAGTAAAACTTGTCTGAAATTCTCAGTATTTGATTATGACGTGCTTAGTTTTTAAACCAGTTATAATATTGAAAAATTGGTTTCTATGAAGTGTTGTTCTTTCGCTTTGCATCTCTTTTTTCTGACAACTGAGGAACAGTTTCATGGGACTGGCACTCTCTAAATAGATTATACTTTCTGGTGAGTATGCCCCAATCCTGTAAATATTCTGTAGTGTTTGATGATGGGAGGGCAACTGAAAGTCCCTAAAAATCACTTATTGACTGGACTGGGAGTCTAAGAAAAAATTTCTCTTGACTTAAGCATGGACATCAGCACAACACTTTGGTTATTATACCCCCTCCATAAGTAATAGTTCAGGGATATTTCTTCTTCATTCTTCTATGCTCTGTATGTGGCTTACTACCAAGACATTGCTTATTAAATAACTTCTACCATGTGTACTCATGCATAGATGAAACACAGTTTTTATATAGGCAAGGCCTAAAATTGCAAATTTGGATAAAATAATGTCTGTGATTTTCCCATAAGCATTTTTGCTAACATGACAGGAAAAAGAGAAAAAGAAAGAAAATTTAAGAAAATTTATGTAGAGCCGAATCTACTTAGTTTTTATAGTGTAAAACCTGAGTGAAAGGTAAGAGGTTTGGTGGAGAGAATGGGAGAGAAATAAAACTTGCCAAACCACTACTAACTTTCAGTTCCTGTATGTTATCTACTTGATAATAAACTACTGATGAAAATAAAAATAGACTCTATTTCTTAAGCTAGGCACTGTGTTAAGTACTTTACAAATGCTATTACATTTGATCCATATAGCAATATGAATATATAAATGTATAATGCATAATATATTCCATGATATATATAATTTTGCTTATTTAGGAATGAGAAAACTTAAATTTATAAGCTTCCAAGGTAGTATTGTTAAGAAATTTGGAGACTTAAGATTATAGTTACAAATATGTCTGATAGCAAGATACATGCACTTAATTACTATGCTTTTATTACCTCCCTGTGAAGTGGATTTAATCACCAGTCTTAGAGTTTGAAAACTGAGGAACAGATCCATTGAGAAACAAAACTCAGATCAGTTTTGCTGTAAATAAGCTTAAAATTATTCAATATTGAGGAATGTAAATAAACATTCATTTGTTAAGAACAAATTTCCCACCTATGAATATATGGGCAGCTAAAAAAAAAAGCTATTGTATAATGTAAATTGAATTAATAGATAAAGAGCCTCTGATTACTCTTCCCCTCTGAAAAGTGAAGGTTGCCCATCACTAATCCTAAATTGCCAAGATTTTCTTTTCCATTTCCAAACATCCATCCTGAAAAAAATAAAAATAAAAAAAAATAATGAAAACACCTGCTTTTTAGTTCTGGATGTTAAATTTAATTGATTAGCTCTGTTTTGTTGCGAACAATTAGAACACACCCTCACCACAGGGCAAGCCACTTGAAACAAATCATCTAGACATGCCAGTGAAACAAAAAGAAAATTGGGCTCAGAGCAGCCTTCTGAGTTTCTCTAACACCGTGAAATATCAATCCTTAGAATAGGTGATGGTTTCACTATGGAAATTCTGATATGCAAGTTTGAGGACACCTAGAGCATATCCAGGTGTCAAAGTAAATACACGCCAAACTTTGAGCAATGAGTCAGAAAAATTCTCTGTGATAAAGACTTTATAGAAATATAAAATACCCACAGAGAGTCAGAAGTTTCATCAAAGGATAGAACTTAGTGATTAGAAGTTCTGATTAGTAGGAACAGATGTCTTCTCTTACAGTTTCTATTCTATTGCATTAGAGAATGTAGCCAGTACCATAAGACAACAGAAAAGAAATTCATCCAGATTGGAAAAGAAGAATTTAAAATATCTCTGTTTGTAGAGATGATATTCTACACATGTAGATCATTATGAAAGTTTTGCAATACATAATAATCCAGAAAAATAAAATCCATATGGGTGAAAACAAATGAAGCTCTACTAGCAATAAGCTAAGCAGGTTGAAACTTGCTTGGGTGAATTTCTGGTGATATAAATCAAATGAGTGGTTGCTGAAAAATCTGCGTGGGGCAGGGAAGAGTGAGTGAGAAAAACGACAAATGGGCACAAAGAAACTTCTGGATATGATTTATATGTTCTTTTCCTTTTTAAAAAAAATTCTGATTGATATGAGGGTATATACCATTAGGTCACATTGTTTACATTTGTAGGGTAAAGTCCAAATTGTAGTTAAGACCTTTACCCAGGAAGTGTGCCATCTACCTGTTCCTCTCTTCTTAGATTTAATTGAGTTTTTTAATCTATGAGTTTCAACTTAGTTATTTTTCAAGCTCATCTATCACTGGGATAACTTGCTAACTATGGTTGCTCCCTTTTTCCTTGATAAAAGAACCGATTTTTATTCAAGTATCAGAGGGCCATGGTTTTCAGAGAGATCTGCACATGATCCAAACCCAGTGGATGAATCACAATGGACTTAAATCAGTATTGCTTGGGAGGTTTGGAAAATAAAAGAAAGTATTCTCTTATCCTCACTCTGAGATATGGTCACCTGAAAGTGACGCCTGAAACCACAGGGGCTATTTTGACAAGAGGCTAACTAGCCTGAGAAGAAAGCTAGTAAGGCTGAAAAATGGGAAGATACTAGGTCTTTGATGATGTCATACAGATACTAGGTGTCAACCGAGATTTTACAGTCTTGTTATTGTAATTCTGTGGACGGGGTAATTGTTCTGCGAAGGCTCACCGGTGCCTGGTTGGAATTGAGGCTGTGTAGTGGTGACAAGCAGAAGAGTATCTTCAGACATTGCTAAAATACTTCACCAAACTACCTGTACTTCTCGCAGAGAACCACTAATCTAGGTTTATTGCTGTAGGAGATATGTGTATATTTTCCTTATTGATTTAGGTATTTTAATTGGATATGCAGCCACAGAATCCTAATAAAGAACATCAACCATACTCTTTTAATTTTAACCTTTTAAAAAAATTTTGTTTTAAAATAGCCAGGCATTGTGTCGGGCACCTGTAGTTCCAGCTACTAGGGAGGCTGAAGCAAGAGAATCGCCTAAGCCCAGGAGTTGGAGGTTGCTGTGAGCTGTGATGCCACGGCACTCTACCGAGGGCGATAACGTGAGACTCTGTCTCTACTAAAAAAAAAAAGAAAAAATGTTGTTTTGGACACTATTTCCAAAATTTTTCCTTCTTTTTCTTCTTTCCTTCCCCTTCCCTTCCTCTCTCCCTTCCTTTTAATTGTTTTATATCATTTGCATCAGAGAAATCATGAGTCTTGATGTACTAGCTATTAGTTTAGGTAACGTTTAGATAATTATGATTCATGCATTAAATCCGAGAAGTTTGAGTAACAAGGCCACTTATCAACTGATTGTTGGCCAGAATGACAGCAAATGAAATTACGTCTGTGCCTCGTTCTCAGAGGTATTGTCAAGAATAAATCATATATGCTGATGAGATATAACAAAATATTCTTCTCACAGACTGACTTGAGTCACTGGCAGCAAAGTTAAGGTAGATGCAGCATGTTGGAGGAAGAAACCACACAAATAATGTTGCTTAGGAAACTTGTGTGAATAGCCCTTTCTCTTCCCCACTCCCTCTGACATCCTAATGTCCTAACCTTTTCATAATGACAACCATAACTTTTACTTTTCTATGTTTCTGAAAAACAAATTCTTTCATCCAATTACGATGATAGTTATCATTATATTGAAATGAGTTTAAGACATGTACTAAATGGCTCTGTTATATATTAGAAAATATTTGCTTTCCTTAGCATTCTTCTATGGCAGACAGAAAGTAAGTATAGTTACAGGATGAAATGTTGCTTCAATTTTAACGTAATTAAAAGCAATTCTACCAAATTCAATATCTTTACTTCTGTAACAAGAATAACTTAAGGTCTTCTGTGTGTAGTTTAAAAACTACAAGCTTAATGGAACATTTGTGCTTCAGAATTAAAGTGCCATGTTGCAAAGATGCGTCTAAATAGAGTTCCAAGGCTTTCATTAGATATGTTATGACAATTAAATAACAGCTTTACAACTTAGGAGGCAAGTAAATACTACATTTTGAATGTAATTTCTAAATAATTGAAGTCTTTAAAGACATATATAACATTTCAAATACTATGTATGATTTACTACATGGCAGATTTTATTGCTCGTAGAAATTTTAGAACAACTTTGCAATGACTGCATTAAATGGTCATCCAGCTCTGGTTGCAATATTTTGTTGTGAAGTTCTTCATACCATTGTTGGTCAACTCTGATGCAATTTATTTCTCTTTCTTTCCCTCCCCTCTTCCTTCTTCCTTTTTTCTTTCTTTATTATATAATACTTATTAAATACTTAATGTGATGAGATACATGTTAGGTCTATGGACACCATAATGAAAAACACTGTGACCTGAACATTTGTGCCCCCACCAACTTAACCTCCATGGTGATGGTATTAGGAACTGGGCCTTTGGGGAGGTGAAGGTAGAGTCTTAATGAAAGGATTAGTGCCCTTATGAAATCGGTCCAAGGAAGTCCATTTCCCTTTTGCACAATGTGAGGGCATTAGTGATAAAGCACCATCTGTGAACCAGAAAGGTGGCCCTCACCAGACACCAAAAATCTGTTGCACCTTTGTCTTGGGCTTCCCGGTCTCCAGACCCATTAGAAATAAATTTGTTTTTCATAAATTATCCAGTTTGGAACATTTTGCCATAGCAGCCCAAATAGACTGAGACAAACAAGATACTATCCCCGATTTCAAGTAGCTTACAGTCTATACCGAGGCCTTGTAAAGTAAAAAAGGCAATACAGAATCCATGTGCTCAAACAGAAATAAGCTCAGTACTTTGAATCCAGAAATCAGTGAATATTTATTGGACATCTGTTGGCTCTTATGCACTGTGCTCAGAGCTATGCAGTTCACAAGACAATGTGTTTCTTCAGGATCTTAAAACAATGAGTCTAGCTCTGCCTCCTAAACACAAGCACAGTGATTCTGATACTTTTGCCATGTGCAAAGAGTGGTTTTTCTTCTTTCCCTGGCAGGCACTGAAGGACAAAGTAAAATAGTTTATGATTTAAAGATAAACCTTTAAAATTTCTAATTATGGGAAAATAGGGAAAGTTATTTAGAATTTTTCACAACTGTTAATTTCACTAGTGAAGACAAAGCACAAAAGGTCATGGTCCTTCTCAAGTGTCACTTTCCTGGCTTTCGTTCTACAAACAGCGGTATTGATGAGTCATCCTCACCACTGACACAAAAGTCCATGCTCAGATTAGCATTCCAGGCTGCCTTGCCTTTCAGATGCCAAGGAGTAAAATGCCAAAATGCTAAGTAAGGTGCTGAGAGAATCAAGGTTATCAAAGTTGAATTTCCTTGATGGCACACAGTTCAGACTTTAGTTTGTCTTCATTTCTTTTACTTTTGTAAAAAATTTCCAAAACATATCAGGGAATTCAGAATTTGGTTTATAAGCTGTTAAATGTTAATTTAAAAAAATATGCCTTGTCTGGTGAATTGGGAAGCTTGTATTCTATTTCCAGTTCTGCCACTAATTGCTGTGTGACCTTGGAAAAGTCGATTATTCCAACAGTCTGCTGATAAGATTAACCTAGTATTCCCTAACATCGCTTTTGTTTCTAACTTTTTATGATCTTGAAAGGACTTTATTAGAAGAGTAGCTAATAGGTCTGAAAATCATACCAAAAATGTTTCTATAACTCTTTCCCACATACCTCCCCCAACTGCTTCTGCCTTAGTAAATCTAAAACATCTTGTATTTATGTCATATAATATTTGCATATTAAATTTTAAACGTGAAGGTGACCAAAACAGAACAAGAAATAACTGTCCCCTAAATACTAGGCAATTCTTAACATACACTTGCCCACTCACTCTTGTAAGCACTCATCTTGCATGTTTTTGTCACCTCTTCCCCACTCTATCATAATTGTGTTGAATTAGGGGACAGGGACTGAATAATTTTTGTGTTCTCACAAAGTGCCAAGAAATGTTCCATGTGTTTTATAAATATCAGTGCAGCATTTGACACATTTTAAATGTTCATCAAATGTGTGTCAAATAAGTTTACAGTAATTTTAAAATGCTCTATTAATAATTATTACATCATATGACAACCATATGCCCTCTTGTCTTTGTGGCCTGCTATGCTTTGCCTTGAACCAGTACATTCTTTGCTGCCTCTCATTTTATTATCTAGGAAAAAGGGGAAATTTTTGATGAAGTGTTTGCTAGGATCGAGTGGGATTTGAAAACATATATTTTGTTTTGAATGATATTAAATTAGTTATAATTTAAATAGTTATTGTGTATTCTCATATTTAAGACATCTGAAACTATGATCAGCTTTATAAGCTCCAGACATTGTAGAGGAAAGAAAGAGAAAGCCAGCAATGGAGGTTGAGAAAGCTAAGCTGCTTTCACAACACTCATTTCCCATCATCTTCATCAACATCATCACCATCTCATTATCATCATCATTCCCACCATCAAGGCCAAAAGACCTAAAGCACAGTCACAAAATCAAATTTTACAGAATCTTAGCAGGTAGGCGAGCTGGGGAAAGTGGAGGACATAATAAGGTTCTGTACATGTAACTTATTTTAATTAAACAGTTGTTACTCAACTCTAGTGCTGGTCCTGAAGAAATTTAGGACCATCATGACCACACCTGGTTCTAAATCCAGTATCTACCATGTAAGACTTGAGAATCAATAATCAATTTTCTTATCTGCAATGATAACAATAAAGCTCACATATAGTGAATACTTACTATCCCAGGCATTATTCTAAATACTATTATCTATTAATTCAATAATCACCACAATAATCCACTAAATAGATAATGTTCTTAATAGCTAACAGAACTGAGGTAACGAGAATAAGATTAAGTAACTTTCCCAAGACCACAGCTAATATGGGTGAGGGTCATTATCTAAACCTGGGCAACTTTGTCCAAAGCCTACACTCATAATCACAATGCTAGATGAATAGTACTGTATCTACCAGAGCAGATTAATGCTGAGTGGTGGTGATAGAGGTCAGAGTAGTATCTGTTTCACCTTTGGAAAATAACTTAGTTTCCCACATATTTAATTTTCATTCTATCTTATTCACTTCACTGGAATTATTGGGAAACACAAATGAGATGATGCACAGAACTTTAACTGTAATATATAAATTATTGTTGTTTTATTAATACTATACTATGAAGAAATTCTCAAACTTTCCATTTCTAATATGGATTTTCAAAATTTCTTCGTGAACCATTGTAAGGAATATAAGCAAGAGCTAATCAGGACTCCTGCCTTGCCACAAATAATGAGTGTTTCTCAGAAGATAGGATCCCAGGGTAAAACCAAAACAATTAGTTGGCTTTTTTTTTCTTTCTTTTTCTTTTTTAAACTGTGGGGTATCATTATAAAAAAAATGCGAGATTTCTACAAGGTTCTAAAAAAAAAGTATTTGGAGGAAAGCAGACATCACCCACATTGCTGCCTTTTGGATCCCAGGCTGGGAATTGTGCAGGTTGAGAGGCAGAGTGGCCCCCTCACTTTCCAGCCTTCCTCCCTACCAACTCAAAGGTCCCCAGTGGCCTTCAACTGCCAAGGAAAGGCCTTCAGCTGCTTCCTGGTTCATCTATAATTGATATTATTTTTTTTTTCAGTCACTCCTACAATGACTGCTCCATCCTTTGACTCAGAGTTATAAAATCTGGCTGTAGATCTGTTCTAACTGATGGCCCAAAGGAGATGAGTAATGGTGCTTCAAGGGAGGATTTGAGCACAGCTGGCATGAATAGTCCAGCAGAGCAACTAAATGACATTCATCTCTGTGTGTAATGCAAATATCCTGACCTCAGAGGGAGGGTGGTTTAGGGACCACTGGGAGAGATTTTGCTTAAAAAAATTTTGAAATGAAGTATAGATAACTGCTCAGAGGTGGTTTTATACAACAGTGAGGGCCTATTACCCTGTTATGTATGACCTCTAGAGTCCTGAAGGTATTGTAAAAGCCGACAGCTGGTTGGAGAATATTAGAAAATTATACTGGTCTTACAGAATTTCCCACACACTAGAAGTTAAGCAATATCTTCTTGGGTCCAGCTTACCCCAGATTGAACGCATTATTAACATTTAAAATTACAGCAAAATTTCTAATCCCTTTTAGATTATATTACAATCCCCTTTTCAAAATGACAGCATAGTCAACAAAGTAGTTGGAGAAGGGGAGAGTGCTAGAGGAGGATGAAGAAATGGTAGTTATTATAACTTTGGCCTTTTCCTAAGAAGCTGCAGCTCATCCTTTACTATTCAAACTAAGCTATGACTAGAATTCTTGGCAGTTTGTGCTAAGCATCAAAAGTCCACACATCTACATTTGTGCTCTCCAAATTGAGAGAAGGAGTTTTTTTTTGCCTTTATACCTACATAGAGGGGGTGTTTAGGTTCAAAGTGTGTGAGTGTATTTGTTAATACACCTAATCTAACATGATTCACTATGAAAAGAAGGAACAAAGAGAAACCACTATGAAACAATGTGGTTACTTAAGCTGTTATGCATGAAAATGAGGTATTTAGTCCCTTCTCAGTACCCCAATAATTCCATTCTTAGACTTCAGTATGCCTGATTATAACTCAACATTATTGTGTTCTAAATTAGCAGTAGCCCATTATTTATTTATTTTATTTTATTTATTTATTTATTTTTTGGGCAGTTTTGGCCAGGGCTGGGCTTGAACCCACCACCCCTGGTATATGGGGCTGGCGCCCTACTCCTTGAGCCTCGGGCACCACCCTAGCTCATTTTTTAAAAAAAGAATCAACTATGAGCATGGAGATTGATGGTATAGGGTGTTTTTTCGGCTTTCTGTTAGGTATAAGAACAACACCAGCAATGGCCATATTTATCTTTCTTATTTCCCTTTTTTCTGTTCTTTTTCTTCTCCCAATAGTGCAATCAAAAGTGAGTGGGCCAAAGAAGGCTAAACCAACTTTTGTAATAAGGTGAGCCCTTATTTGGAAAAAGATTTCATCCTGTCTAGAAAAAAGACACATCGTTTTTAGAACTTTGGGAAAAGGGGGGGTCCCTTAATCGACCATGAACTAGGTGACTTAAAACCACAAAATTTATTTCTCATAGTTCTGGAGGCTGGAAGTCCAAGGTGAAGGCACCAGCACAGTCAGGTCCTGATGAGGACTGTCTTCCAATTTGTAAACGTCCTCTTCTCACTGTATGTGGTGTCGTCACCTGGCGTCCCTTTCACGAGGGCACTAAGCTCATTTACGAGGTGGCTGCCCTCATGACCTAATAGTCTCCCAAAGTCCACACTCCAATTATTATCACATTGAGGGTTGATATTTCAACATATGATTTTTTTCCTTTTTTTTTTCTTTTTTTTTAAGCCAGGGTCACACTTTGTTGCCAGGACAGGATGCAGTGGAGTTAACATAACTCACTGCGACCTTGACCCCCTGAGCTCAAGTGATCCTTTCACTTCAGTCCCTCTAGTAGCTGGGACTACAGAGGTACACTGCCATACCCAGCTAATTTCATGAAATTATTTTTTATACAGGCAGGATCTTACTCTTTTGCCCACCCAGGCTGGTCTCACACTCCTGGCCTCAAGTGATCCTCCTGTCTCAGTTTCCCAAAGTATTAACATAGACATTTTGCCTATGTAACATTCAGTCTACTTCCAATAATTTTTTTTGAAAACAAAATCTTTAATTTTTATCACATATTTTTAAAGAGAAGAAAATGACAAAAAGGAGCATAATTTATTTTTTGACTGCTGCCAATGAAAACTATTAAATCAATATTAGGAGAAAGCAAAAAGGAAAAAAAGACACCTTCTCAGTGGAGCTACTATTTTCATCTCCTTTCTCTTACCAACCTATAGCACAGCCTCCTGACCAGTGCTGGGATCCTGCCAGGCCACAGGAGGGCTGACGTCTGCCTAGATACTCATATTCACAGCCCTCTCCATGGCCAGATGTGGTCTGGGCTGGCCAGAGCCATTCATCTTTTACACAATCAAAATAATTTTCTCCAATGTGCCTACAAATATTATCAATTTCTAGAAGGTGACATTACATGATATAGGGTAAAAAGCATTGACACCTTCTTCATAGGACAGACTAATCTAGCAATCTCTTTCTCCATGTGTGTGTGTATGTTACGTGTAAGTGTGTGTTAGCTTCCACAGCTAGGAACATTCCTTGAAGGTAGTGGATCAATATGAAATTTTGCAATTAGTGCCATGTTCTACACATTGGGAGCCCTTGATAATAAAACTCTGAGTGATAGAAGTCCATTTTGTGTCACAGTGAATATGTCACAATGCATCACCCACTCACCCAACTGAGCCAGCAGAGTATTTAAACCACCGCCCACATGTTTGCAAAAGTTCCAGAGAAGAGTTTGTATACAGTGTTTCCGAATGCATAAACAGTGATTGGTATAACAATATTGTATTAGACATGGAAAAGCTAGAGTTGCTGTGTAAGTTACAACTCAAATTGCTGGCCAGACCACTGGAAATTAATTGCTAGTCCTCAAAATTGCTTTTTTTTGCCCCCCCATTATACATTTACAAAATCTTTTTCTTTAGTTTTGAGTCACACAGTGTGTGGGTTCCCTCTGCTGGCTGTTTAACTGTTGGAACTCATAATCTAAAAATGAGACACTTACCCTGAAAACCAACTCCAAAGACAGAGAAAGGGCATCAGAATGGTGCCTGGTCCTGGAAGATTCTGATCTGGAACAGCAGAGAGAAGTGGACTAAGTTTATTTACGCTAAGAACCAGTGAGACTCAGCCCATGCTATTGGACATGGTCACTCACTTAATGTTTTTATGGATTGGTTACAAGTATTTAAAATCTGTATTTCTATTCTCTTTCCAAAAGCTGCCCACAGTGAGCCAATATTACCCTACAGCTGGGTAAAGTTGTCCTTTTTAAATGTCATATGCCCAGTAGAGTTTGCCAGTTACTGGTATTGCTTAGGTCTCAGCCCTGGTGTCAGTTGCCCAATATCATCGAGCACGAGCAAGGGTTTTGTTTGTTTGTTTGTTGCTTGTTTTTATATACTGGGCCAATTTCCCTTATTGTTGTTTTTGTCCAGATTCCACCAGGCATTAGAGTCTTGGAGTTACACTTTGAAACAGAGCGTGAACTACTTTCTCTAAAAGACACTATTGATTCTTATGCCTTACATTTCAACCTCTTTAAAGCTAAGTATTTTTTGTTATTCTAATATAAAAATAGCAAACATGCCTAGAAAAAATATGCTATGAAAACTGTAATTTAGAACTTTCCTGCTTATAATGAGAGAGCTCTTATGATGTGGAGTTTAAATATGAGAAAAGTACATATAGATATTCCTCTTTAAAAAGCTATCAAAATAATATACTTTATGGTACTATTTCGTTTTTAAATCAATTCCTACAGCCACAGCAAGAAAGAAGAGAGAAACTAGAATCTAAAAACTATATCAGGCAAATAACAGAAGAAAAACTGTGCTGTGACTGAGAATGGGCTGAAAGGAATATTTGAGGTCTTTTCAGAAAAGACCATATAATCCGATCAAGAGCTTCCCAGAACAGGTTGGAATTTAGGAAACCCGAACCTTCATTTAAACTGCATTTGGATAAAAACGTAAGCCTTATTTGGTCTGTTATTATGTGTCCCCATGAAATTTGAACTTGCCGTCTGGACTCACTGCTTTTTGATAATAGCGATTCCAGGCACTGGTGGTTCAACAAAGCAGCTGTTTACTTAACTTGTATATTTAGATGGAAATGAGTTTTTGAGGGGAGGATGGAGGTGGGCTTTTTTTTTTTTTTTACACTAGAATATCTAAATAATTGTTGCCTCAGACCTTTCTGTTACAAGGCTCTCCTGTCCAAGTTCAGGTTCTTTCCTTTTCCTTCTCATGCCAAAATTATTTCATTTCCCAATTTCAGTAGTCCTTATACTACTGTAAGACAAAAAACAAACAAACGAAAAAAAAAAACAGAGAACGGAGCAATAAAAAGATTCAGGAGTCAAGATTTCTGGGTGCAAATCTCATCTCTACCAGTTGCCGGGCTGGCTTCTCCTGTTGCCATAATGAGTTTGGAAGTCGGGGTGTCCCGCGTGCAGCCCGCTGACTGAATGTGGATTTAGTATGTGAGGACACTTCTGTTATTCTGTGGTGGCAGATATCATGACAATTAAGCACAGACCTTTTTCTTGCTCATTGACTTTTGTTAGTGTCCGTGTATTTAATGTGTGGTCTAAGGCAACTCTTCTTCTCTTAGTGTGGTACAGAAAAGCCAAAGGTTACACTCCCCTGGACAAGAAAATGCATAGTTTTTCTTTGATAAATACTGTGTAAGCAGACATGCATATATGCTTATCTACTATAATCTTTTTAATTGGAAACAAAAGCAATTCAAGGGGCCACAGTTGATATATGAAAATTGTAGATGACCCATACAAAAGCAACATGCATATGAAGGCCTTATTCATGCTTTCTATTTTTATTGTTGTTTCTTGTGGTTTATTTATTTTTTGAGGCAGTCTTCGTCACCCTAGGTAGAGTACCATGGTATCATAGCTCACAGGAACCTCAAACTCTTGGGTTCAAGTGATCCTCTTGCCTTAACCTCCTGAGTAGCTGGGATACAGGCACCCACCACAACACGTGGCTAGTTTTAGAGACAGGGTCTCACTCTTGCTCAGGCTGGTCTTAAACTCGTGAGCTCAAGCAATCCACCCCCTGCGCCTCGCAGAGTGCTAGGATTACAGCCCCGAGCCACCACGTCTAGATTCACTTCTCTTTTTCTTCTGACAGAAATATTTCAACATATTCCATGTTGTTTTGTGATGTTAGTAAAATGAAATCTGAATGGCTCAAAATGTATAATGAATTACTAACAGCATCAAATAAAATAACTGATCCAAGCCAGCCAGCCATATACCTGGGTAATTGCTTCCAGAGAAAAACAAATGGTTAGGTCCCAGTGGCTTGGAAGATCCTGAGTCGTAACAGTGTTCAAAACAAACGTTCTAAAAGATCTCAGGGCCAAGTGCACCACATCTGTCTCATGGGGTGAATCATGGGCTCCATGTAGTACATGTTAACCTGTGTCTCTTTACATTCTAATATTCCTTTCCTATTCTTTCCTGCTAAAGCAGTGTTTTCCAAAAGGCATTTTAACAGACACCACTTGGTATTCTAAAGGAAAAAATAAAGTAGAGGGGGAAAGAGGTTCTATGGGTATTTAGGGTATGCTTCATTGAATAAAAGTATAGTATAAATGAATTATTTTCAGAGTTTTTAATATGCCAATAAGACACGTGTTCTGTGAATTTGCATCCATTGGCACATGTAGATAGCTACCTTAGTTCTCATCAAGGTTTGGTACCATTTTTTAAGGGTCATTTAGTAACAGGCAGTTTTGATTATTGTGATGGTGAGGACCTCCATGGGTGCTAAACGCCCTGCAATAAAGGGGACAATCCTACACAACAAAGGATTTCTAGCCGCTCATTGACATCCCAAAGGAATATGATGTCAGAATCCTTAATTTGGAGTGCAACTTGTGAGACTATTATTTCCTAGGATCCATTCTGAGTGAGTTAGCTTAAGGTACACTCTTAAAGGCTGAAGTTATAGGAGTGACTACCACCCATGATGACCACATATGAGTTTATCTTTTTATTTTATTATTATTATTGAGACAGAGTCTCACTCTGTTGCCCTGGGTGGGGTGCTGTGACATCACAGCTCACAGCAACCTCAAACTCTTGGGTTTAAGTGATTCTCTTGCCTCAGCCTTCCAAGTAGCTGGGACTACAGGTGCCCACCACAACGCCTGGCTATTTTTTGGTTGTAGTTGTCATTGTTGTTTGGCTGGCCTGTGTATGTGTATGTGGCTCAGGCCCTAGCTGCTGAGCTATAGGCTCCAAGCCTGAGTTTATCTTTTTAAGTGGGAGTTAGTGAAAACCAAAGTTACTTCAATCTCTTCAATCAAATTGAAATGACAGCTATGGAAGAGAAATGTGTTGTGGTCAGAAATTCTGCTGCAAATCCACTAAGGCAGAAAACCAACTCATCTGTTCACAGCATTTATGGCTCACTCCTTTCTGTACAAGTTTTAGGATAACTTTACAATCATGGCCCTTGCACATAATTGGACAAATTTATTAAGTGAAAGAGATCCACCATCTGCCCACTCTGGTGTCAGGACCTTGACCAAGAAGAAATGATCTAGAATCACAAATGTATTGTTTAAAAACTTGAGTTTTATAACTCAAGTAGCCTGCACAATCAGCTATGATACATAGTACTGAAGTACTATGTGAAGTCTTCTTCACATTTACACAAACCTCAAATTGTTACCCCTTTTGAGATTTTTCCCTCACGTTACCTGCTATTTGGACACAGTTCATCTGGTTTCAGCACTAAATAGTGAAAGGATTTTGAGGAGTGTAGAAAAGGATATAAACAACATGTGATGACCATATTATTCTCACCCAGTCCCTAAATAAGAGCTGTTAGATTCTTTACCTATTACCAACCCAAGTAACTGGATCTTCTTCGGGAAATCACTAGCATTGTGGAGTCTTAGTTTTCCCGTCTATAAAAAAGAATCACTAAAAACAGCCTCCTTAAAAAAATGAGATCATGTAGTAAAAGTCCTTGGTCCTGGTATAGAGTTAAGTGCTCAGCTGACTGTAAAAACTGTTATTTTTATTATCAATAGTAATTAAACAGGTCTTACGACCCCTAGTTCACAGTTCTTTAGCTACCTACAATGCTCAAGAAGCCCCTGCAGCTCCCACATGTGGCTGAGGAAGTGGCCCTTCCATACAGCATAGATAGTCCTGGGGCGCGCAGACAGCAGCTGTGGCCTGCTCACCCAGTCTCTCACCCAGCATCTCAGGCTTCATCTCCCTTACTTTCCGTCATTTAAAATTTCATTCAAGAAGGAGCAATAGCAGAGGCCACCAAATTCAACCCAATTCAATGTTTGGTTCAGTGGAATTTGCTGTTTGCAACCCCCTTTTTGCAATTTGTACTGATCCTCACGGAAATTTCTAAAATAGCATTTTCTCTTTTTATTTGCTAGTCTTTATTAGCTGGCCCATTTGGCAGTTTGTAGGTAATACGTGAATGACATGACTCTGTATGGGAGAGTGAGGGGATACACAGTCAGCAGAACGGACTGGGGCTTTATATAGCAACTAGCCCCTCTTCCCTCACTTTTATTTTACACATGGGAAAACTGACTCCTAGAAGGGTACGCACCTGCTCAGGGATCCCTGTGGTGAGGGAACTGGGACTGGTATCCGGTACTCTTGCTTCTTGTCGAGTACAGAGAATACTATTTTGAATGTATGTTTATGAGTCTCATAGCCATGAACATAAAACATAGAAAAATATGGCTGTAAGAATCGTACTAAACTGGCAAAGTATTTGTCTTAAATTCAGAGTATAGATACCTCATGTCAGAAATTCTCACTAAGAGTAATGCATTAAATAGTACTATCTCAACAAAACAACACTTAGACTCACCAAAGCCTGTCCTCAGAAGGAACATTCTCACGGGGATCCTGCTTGTAAGTCCTGCTTCTTACATGAACTTCTACAGAACACTTGGGCTTAAAAAAGACAAAAGCTATCCACTGCCTCCCTTATCACAGTAGAGCCGTGGGAAGGGATTTTTAGTTTTTACTTGCATAGAGGGAGAAAAGAATTATAAATCTTCTCCACTAGAGGACTTTTTTTCTTTCTCTCTTCCCCCCCCCTTTCCTTCTTTTCTTTCTTTCTTTCTTTTTTTTTTTGTTGTTGTTGCCAGTCCAGGGCACTCCAGGAGACAGGTGTGCAAGAACCACACCTCTCTCTTTCCCTTACCCCTGTACTGAAGGAAAGCTATCTCTGCCTCCCCTTTTCCCATCCACTCAGCCTCATCCGTCCAGCCCTAGCTTTTCTTTTCATTTCTTTCAGTTGACTTTGAGGGAAGAAGAAATTCATCCTCCAGTCCTTTTAAGGGATGAGGAGAAACATTGAGGTTCTATCATTGTCGGATAGCAAAAAAGGCAAAAAAAGTAAATCAGTTAAGTCTTGAACTTAAGATGATGTGAATGTTGATCTTCTACCACAATTGTAAAAGCGAGATGGATTTACGGGGGGCACAAAATCCAAACCAAATTCTTCACCTTATGACGACTAACTTTTCCTCCATTCTAAATTTCTGATTTTCACCATAGGGTTTCTCCCTTATAAACACCCTCACCTCATTCAGGTTTTTTCTTCTTGTAGTTCTTCTTAAACTTAATCATTCTAGCTCTTCAGGTCATACTGTAGGGGGGAATCTCATGAGGATGTGAGGGATAGTCTTATAATACATTCTAAGACCAAAAAAAAGGAACCAGACATGTCTTCTTCTATAAAATGGGAATGATGATAGGATCAAATATATATAGTAGAACCTCCATAGTTGACCACTGCCCTACATTGACCATCTCCTTAAGCTGACCTGATTTTCATGGATCGGACATGCATTACTTGTAGTTATCAGTACAATAGGCCAAGTTCCTTGTGTTGACCAGTTTGTTATAATCCCTGGGGTGGTCAACTTATAGAGGTTCTGCTGTAGTGTCATTATAAAGTTTATTTATTTGGTTTTCTAGACAAAAGTCTCACTATGTCACCCTCAGTAGAGTGCCATGGTGTCACAGCTCACAGCAACCTCAAATTCTTGGGCTTAAGCAATTCTCTTGCCTTGACCTCCCAGGTAACTGGGACTACAGGCACCCGCTAAAACTCCCAGCAATTTTTGTTGTTGTTGTTGTTGTTGTCGTCATTTAGTTTAGCAGGCCCAGGCCGAGTTTGAACTTACCAGCCCCAGTGTATGTGGCCGGTGCACTAACCACTGGGCAACGCGCGCCAAGCCTATTATAAAGTTTAAATGGAGATTTTTCATATAAAGTGTTAAGCATAGCCCTTGGCACATAAAAGTGTCCAATAAATGTTTACTATGATTATATTTTTATAACAAAATTATCCCTACAGAGTAACCATATAGTATCCCTTCCGGTGAAGAATCTAACCTTCACAGCACACCAACTTTCAGGGACACTATGGATTTGGAATCATTAGCAGAAAAATATTAGTTAATCCCTTCACTTTAGTTCCTCCAGCTATAAATTTAAAATGAGATTAACATAGGAAAGTTGTTCTAGTCACTTAATAAGGGCATCTTGTTACCAAGCATTGTTCTGTATTCAGATGAGAGAACAAAAGCAAAAGGCAAGCTTACTGACATCAAGAATCTGCAATATTACAAGAAAACGAATGACACTGCAGTTTTGGGGGATGAAGTGAAGTTTACTTTTCCTCTTTTTTACTTGACATTTGTATCCAGCAAAATTCCAGCAAAAGTATTCTATTTCAAAAGTATTCTCATTCTTGCTAAGAATGAGACTTCCCGTTATTTGAATTCAGGAAATAATCACCATATACTGATTCATAATTTTTCCTTTTTCTAGAATGATTCTATATGAATGGAAAGATCCTGAATGTAAGGTTCTTGTTTCAATAGATGTTTTCAATAAGTGCATTTACGCTAAAAACTAGAATCAGAAAATTGTACCTAAAAAGTCAATAAATTAACTCTACTCAAGCAAAACTCTACTCAAGCAAAATGCTCTGCTTTTCATTGAGTACATGAATATCCTTCAGAAGTTATAAATGTATAAACACTACATAAACTACTATGTAAAGCACTATGTAAAATTTAAGTATATTATTAAATGGGTATTGCCAAAATAAATAGCAATAACGATAATGAAACTTATCTCCAAACATTCATTTATATAGCCATAATGCCATCTCAGGGAACTGAAAAAAATAAATAAATAAATAAAAGCAATTCAAGGAAAGGTTTCTAAAAATAAAATCCTGACACACTTTCTCTCTCCCTCCATATATATACGCGTGTTTGTGTGTTTATACACACACACACACACGTGCGTGCACGAACACACACGCATACATAGATATGAAACAAAGGAAGCAGCCAGAGAATCTAATCAATCGGTATCTACTGGAACATTCCGGAAACAAGCATTAAAAAAGAGTGCAAATGAGGTGAAGGCTATGTTGATTAGTAGGATGCAAGCACTCCAATTTGTACAAATAATCAACACATTGAATCCCACAATGGCATAAATATATACATGATCTACGTACAAATGACTTAATTAAAAACATTGAAAATAAAATAAAATAAAGGAAAAAAAATTTAAAGTGTTAAAATATCTTACCAATATTTGTTCATTTTTTTCTGTAGATGTATAAGAAAATCTGTGTGCATTCCCTAAACACACATGCGCATATAACAAGTTCAAAGGCTCAGAAGCAGTCAATCTGGGTCCATTCCCTACCACTGAACTGGAGATCTGCCTTCAAGAGACAGGCTGATTTAAATACAGCCAAATTCAAGGAAATGAAAGCATTCCCTTCCCAGCGACAAATAATTTCATTCATCTCACTGAAAAGTTACTTTCTACCCAAAGACTCCAGTGTGAAATTACATTCAACAGGGTGGTCAATGACAAAGGTTGTACCTATTCTACATGTTCTCTGGAAAACTTGGGAAAAATTCCAGATGAGTGGTAGTGGCATTATAAAACTGGAGCCATTGCTCAAAATCTATACCTTTCCCTTACTTAAATGATGTAACTACCAAGTTCCAAATTAAAAAAAAAAAGTACAGTACACAGCTATGGTGGCAAGGTAAAAAAGGAAAAGAAACTCTACTAACCTGATGAATATGTGCCCTGTACATTTAGCAACCTATAAAAAGAGCACTGGTGGTCGACAAAGGCCTCCTGTCTCATGCAGTTTTGCTCCAGCCTCTGCTGCCAAGCATTCCCTCCACTTAACACCTATCTGCAATCTCTCCACCCATGCCCTAGCCCTTATATATGCAAGTAATCAGACAGCCCAGGCTGATGTATCTCTGACTTTTTAATTGTTATCTTTTTATAGTTATCTCTTGTAATCTTATTACAACTATAACTTTATTTGTAACCTTATTATAACTATCCCCTAACCCTAGGAATCCTCTCATTCTTACATAGGAAAGAATTCTCGGCTTTAAATCATAAGCATTTGATTCACCTGATATAAGGGTTGAGAGCCAAGTTTGCAGCGGTTCTCAACCGGTGGGTTGCTACCCATAGGAAGTGTATTAAAGGGCCACGGCATTAGGAAGGTTGAGAACCACTGGGTCAGGCAAATTACTCTGCTATTTACCAACTGTCTGACATTAAATAAATCACTTAACCGCCCTAAGTCTTAGTTTTTCTACCCATAAGATGGGTATACAACTACTTTCTTTACTGTTTTTTGGTGAGCACATAGTTTCTACCCCCCAAATGTAATCATTGTGTTTGTTGTTATCATTTTTAAAAAAAGAACATCATCTTAGAAGAAGATAAATTGGATTAAAGAAAAATAAAAGCAGTTCATAGCTGTATTGTCTCATGGTAAAAAGATATTACACTGGCCTGAGCATTAGAAGATTGACATCTAGCTCTGGTTCTACCTTCTTATTGTGTAACTTTTGGCAAGTCTCTTCCCTTTCCACTTAGTAAAATAACCTGTCATATACCTTTCAGCTTTTGCTAGCTATCCACTTATTTTTTCTCAGCTCAAAATTTTTAATTTGTCCCTTCTGTGAAAATTGAGCTGTTTAAAACATGTTTCTCTTGCCAGCTGGTACAATGTTAAGTGCTGTCAACAGATAAAAAGGAAAGACATGCAGAAAGAAGGGATCTTTCTTTCTATTCTGACCTCCTGGCTTAGAACACCTCTGCTTCTCCAGTGCTCAGCTCCTGCGCCCAGCGCAGCATCCCTACGGCCTAGTTCCTATAGTGGACGGTAGTCAGCACTGCCCAATGGGCAGCAGCTTCCTGTGGCATCTCCTCGTCTGGGCAATTTTTATTGGATTACATCAGGCAAGAAAACTTTCTGTAAACAACTTTCTCCAGCAGTTTTCATCAGGAAGGCACCACAGCAATTTCTCTGCTATCCAGTGAACCACAACAGAGCCTTCTCCCTTCCCACAGGGTCTGGATCTTAGCCCTGGGGTTGGGGATAGGGTCTTCCTGGGTGCTCTAGCTCAGCCCTACTGGTGCTGACTGCTCTTTATGACTGCTATTCTTGTGTTCTTTAAAAATTCCTTTATTTCTCCCATGCCAAACCTTCATTTTTCCAATCCCTTCATGTAGTTAATAGTGCTTTAAAATTTTGCTATTCAAATTGCCAGGTAGTTTTGTCTTCAGATTAGACATTATCTGATAAGTGGCTCTAAAATTTTCAGACTCAGAAACACCATAATTTCAGCGGTGATGTTATTAGGAAAGAGGTCTTCTAGTCTCACTGCTAAGCCTCCTTAAGGGTCATTGTTCCTGGAGTGAGATGTCAGTTGCAGATAACAAGGCCTATGGAAGGGGAGAATCACATTTGCAAGATAGATGACTTCACTTAGCATGCAAAATAGATATGATTTTACAATCCAAAATCATTCAGATATTCAAGAGGGATGGTCAAAAGTTCTGATTTGGTTCCCTACCACCTGGAGTTGGCCAAATTACAAGACTAAGGGCAGAGTCCTCTAGATTGCCAAGTCTGCCCAAGCCTTTCAATACCAACTGCAAGTTCAAGAGACTCCCAGAACCACCCTAAGGCTCAATAATTTGCCAGAAAGACTTATAGAACTCACTTAAAGCTATTATCCTCAAGGTCACATTTATTACAGGGAATATAGATACAAATTAGAACCAGAAGAAAGAAGATACATAGGGCAAAGTCTTGGAGTGGTCCTAACACAGAGCTTCTAGTGATCCTCTCTCTGAGGAGTCAAGGTCAGACTGGGTTACCTCCTCTTGGCCACAGCATATGACAATATATGGCAGTATTGCCAACCAGGGACACTCAACTGGGATGTGATATTCAGAATTTTTAATGGGGTTTCTTACTTTGGCATGGTTGATTGAATCATACTCATGTTATTATACTTAATCTCAGACACCCATCCCTCCTTGGTGGTGGACTAACATCACAGGGCCAGAGGGGTCTAGCTACCTCAGTAGTATAAACTATCATGTGGTGTCCCATGCACAATAAACACACTTCAAACACTAGGGAATTCCAAAGGTTTAGAGTTTATCTACCTGGAACCTTGGGAAAGGGCCAGATCCTTTCTTGGGGAACTCGCTAAATTCCTTACTACACATGCACCAAATCCACTGAAGAGCTGAAGTAAAGAAGCTATAGTAGTTATTGCCCTAGAGGCAGATTTTACTGGAAAGAAATGAAGTTGCTTGCATAAAGTCAGTCTCATTGAAAGGGTAACAAATTACATGGGAAAAAGGAGGAGAAGCAGCAGAAAAATGTTATAGGATTTGCTACCTAACCATTTTGACTTGCTTTTTTCAGCCTCAGGTACCCAAGGTTTCATACACTGGCATGAAAAGTTGATTTGTGAAATTTGTCACGTTAAATCCCTGTTTTCTTCCATTTGTGTAACATTTTCAACTGTGTATGCTTGCATGCCTCAGCTTATTATAGATTGGCCTCCTGAAGCATGCTAAAAGCACAAAGAAATAATTTTCTGCCTCTTTGATCCTTCCCTGGCCTTAGCAAGGGTTACTATAATAAAACATCACTGCCCCATTAGATCCTGTGGCCATGTGGTCTTGTGTGCCCCTTTCTTCTTGTTGTAAATAGTTTCATGTGCTCAATGATTAGATCACTGTTTCACACTTGTATATATTCAGTTATGTTAGGAGTGGATTTCCAGGGAATTTCAAAATGTTGTTACATGCAGGGAATGGGCAAGAAAACAGGAAGACTATGTGAAAAAGACATAAAATGTTATTTTTATGGTCCTGTCTTATTGTATTATGTTCAGCTAAACTGTATGTGGTAAAAACAAAATAAAATAAAGAGTCAGGCGAGGAAAACAGATTGCATACCCTGTAAATTCATGGTAACCAACTCTAATATATTCTCAACACCACTAGTCCACGCTTCTGCATTTATCTGAACTCAATTTTCCTGCTATTATTTTGACCTACTACTATACACTCAAATCTTAACTCTCTCTTTCCTTCTTAAAATTAAGCAGATAATGTTATCATTTAGTAACTAAGGGTTAAAATGTAGCTCCTCTTCATTATCTAAGGGCAGTTCCTTCCTGTGTGTTTTCAGCTTCACTATCTTATCTCCAGAGAATTGTTTATTAATATTTTTATTTTGTTTCTTTCTTATGTGTTTAACATCTACCTGGATTTTTTTATTGGTATTTAAACATACCCAAGTCTCTCTCAATTAAATATAAAATTCCTTTTCTCAATACTACATTCTGTACAGGTTAGTAGACTCTCCCTCTTCACCTTTAAGGCTAAATGTTTGCTTTCACTTCCAACTCACGCCTTAGACTACTCTAGTCTGGAAATTGTCTCTGTCATTCTATGAACCAAGTCTCATGGAGATCACCCCCAAGCCCCTGCAGCTAAATCCAGTGGATATTTTTGAGTTCTCATTGTACCTAAATTCTCAACATTTTTTTCACTCTGCTGATCCCCTTTTCTTTCTTCAGACACTTTCTTCTCCAGGATCTCAGGATATACTTTATTGATTTGGTTATAGCTGTGGGTTCTCACTTTGAACTCCTTTGCCTCTTCTACCTAGCCATTTAATGTCAAAGCCCCTGAAAGTTCAATTAAATGTCCTCTCATATTGTTACTTTGCACTTTGTCTTTGGAACAATCATCTATGCTCGTGTCTTTATTGCTATCAAATTTGGATGACTCCCAAATATGCATCTCCAGCTGAGGAAGAGCCTTTGTATTTCAAGTATGAATTTGCAATAGTCAATGTGACAATTTGTCTCAAAAATTCCTTAGATGAAATATACTCAAACCACACTCACAACTTCCCTTTTTCACCAAAAGTTTTACCCTTCTTGCGATGGCCTATGTCTCATCCATTCAAATGAATAAGACAGAGAAATCTAGAGGTTACCTTTAACACTTCCTTATCTCCTAAATCCAATGCATCACCATGTTAGCCATTTATCCCTTACAAGTTTCCTGAAAACATCTACTTTTTATGTCTCCAGTGACACATCCATGACCTCAAAAAATCCCTACCAAACGATATCTAGTCCAACATATATCACAATATCCATGTTTGTACATGTCATCCCTCCCAATATTTTCCATATCCTATAGTAAGGGTGATATGATCAGGTCACCTCTGCTCAAAACATCTCAGTAGTTTTCCATTTCCCTTAACATACAGATCAAAATCCCATAACATTTACATTTCTGTGACCATATGTACCAAATGATTAGCTCCTAATTAGTAGACAGCCCATGCAGTATTTTTCCATTCCTGAGATACTTCACATAGGGTAATGTTCTCCAGTTCCATCCAACTTGCTGCAAAAGATATTATTTCATTCCTTTTTTATGGTTGAGTAGTACTCCATGGTGTGTGTGTGTGTGTGTGTGTGTGTGTGTGTGTGTGTTACATTTTCTTAACCACTCATGAGTTGATAGGCACTAAGGTTTATTTTACATCTTTGTGAGTGTGAATTAGGTTGTAGTGAACATTTGAGTGAAGATGTCTGTTAGGGCTCTAAACCCTTCCACTATCTTCCCTCCTAGAACAAAAGGCATACCTGGCCTCACCTAAGAATTCATTTGGAAAGACCCTAGCCCGCCAAAACCTTCCAGCAACGTGTGGAATCTTCCTCCCGCTAAGCCAAGTATAGAAGGAAGCCACCAACCATCCTCATGGCAGCTTCCATTTTTGCCCAGGTGAGTCATAGTCTTTCATTAAACGTGGCCTGAACCTCTCCTGGTCTCATCTCTGGGCACATCACTGAACCTCTTTTAGTGTCCTTTTGAAAATCACTTATTTTCCTTTGAGCAGATATGCAGTAGTGGAGTTGCCGGGTCAAAATCTTTGACTAGAGGCTCATAAGAATCTGTATTCTCATAAGATTCTGTATAAGATTCTTATAAGACATACAGAATCTGTCTTCTCAACCCTAACCTGTCTTCTCAACCCTAACCCTACCCACATTTCTTGCACTTCAATTAAGCAAAATGCCATGGTTCTTCTTGCCCTTTTTTTCTAGGGAAATACCCAAATTCCATGCTCTATGCAGCTAACTCTTAAGTAAGCTTTAGGTCCCACGTTATTCATCCCCTCCCTAGGAAGATTTCCCAATTCTCCTGTCTGGAGAAAATATCCCATCATATGTTGTCATGTTAATATTTATGTCTCCCCCATTAAACACATCATTTTGATAATGTTATAATTATTTAATCAATCACATAATTAATCCTTGCCTCTCCTCTAGCACTATACAATTGTGGAGGACCAGGAACAAATATATTTATTGGCCTTTCAGAACTTAGCATAATGCCCGGTTATCCTTTAAGTACACAGATAAATGAAAAAATAAATTATCAGTTTTTGAAATACAAAAATCACTTGCAGAGAGAAGACTTTCTGCATGTGAGGGTAGCAATTAACAGCTTACAGGAATGGGGCATGTTGTGACTTTCCCTTTGCTGCCCTTATTTGTAAAAATGTGTTCCTCAGGAAATTGGGAAGTCTTAGAAGTGAGCCAGAAGTCAACTGGGTGGGAGTGGGTGTGTGTGAATTAGGAGGGGAGGTTGAATGGCAGGGACCTCAAGCCACCAAGCTATCTGCTGTATTTTAACCAGTTTAACTGGGATGCTGCCTGTGTCACACAGTAGAATTTAATGAGATATTTTGTTTGCATAAGTGTCTACTATTTTTCTCCCTCAAAAGATTCTGAAAATTACTGTACTAGATACATCTCAGTGTACAGATGAGAAAAGTAAAGCCTATGTTTAAAAAATGAAATAAGCCAAAGCTGTAGAAGTGATTAATGTAGAAAAATTAAGAATCCTCAAGAACAGGAAAATCCTCTGGAAAGAATGTATTATTCTTCTAAAAACTAAAAAAGAAAAATTGCTCCCTTCCATCCCCCCTTTTTCATCATTGTTAGTTCCCCTTATCTCTCAATTCTTTTATTCTTCCAATATTTTCTACATTATTAAGAAGTGGACTTTACAGAATAAATGTGAATATTTCATTTTCTGACTTTATAAAGGAGGGCCACGTTGGTAACCATGCTTCTCGCCCAATTTTCTTCCTTTGTTTGCCAAATGGAAATCCCAGATATACTTTAATGCTGGAACTCTCCCCAAATACCTAATCGACATTCATTTTTATTTCTGCAGTAAGTTTGAAAAGATTCAAGCACTAGATCAATCTGCATAGATACAATTTGTCTATGCCAAAAGAATCCTAATAAATAGAAAACAAGCCGCAAGTAAAATGTATTGTTAGCTCTTCTTTGCAAACACTAGAGGGCAGTACACTCTGGAGAAAAATTTAGAAATTTTGCAAAGTGTACATAAATACATCTTACCAAAGGAAGTAAAAGTTAAATTAATATACTACAGATATTCATAAAAGAGTCTCTCTGTAAATAGAATACGTATATACGCTACTTCAAAATAGTAGAGTGTATATTTATTGTAATCTAGAGAAGCATGTTACTATCAGGAGAATGTAATGAAAATCAGTCAGGAAAATGATCACTTGCTCAGGAATTTCAAAGTGAGTAAAATCTATAAATCATATATGTCATTACTTCTCTCTTTCCCTTTCTCCCCTCATCTCTTTCTCTTCCCTGTTCCCTCCCTTCTTTTGTGTTGTCCCTAGCCTTTATTTCTATCTCCATCTCCAGCTATCACACTAGCTTTATGCATATGTGTGAGTGTGTGTGTGCATATATATAGATCTATATGGATGTATAGCTCTAAAAATAATGAAAAACTCTAGCATTCCAATAAAAAATTAAGAAGAGAATGAAAATAGAATTCATAGAAGTAACAGAATTGCTAATGGCAAAATGGCAAAAAAAATGTTCAGTTACAATAGTAATCAAATGATCCTATCTAAAACAAAAATAAAATTATATTGTCCAATGCTGGCAAGAATATAGCGAAATAGGTACTCTCTTACACTATTGGCAGGAGTATTAAATTGGTAAAAGACCTTTCAGCATGCAATGTGATGATGTGTGTTTAGGTAGATAGGTGGTAGATACATTTTTGAACCAGAAAATTTTATCTTTTTAAACTAACTTAACTAAATAATCAGAGATATGTAAAATAAGTACAGAGAAATATCACAGTAAAGGAGTGGAAATAAACTTGATGCTATACAGTAAAAAGAATGACACATTCTTACAATCTCATGATAGTCATTGAATATTATGTTTTCACTCGAATTAAAGTCTTCAGAAATTAAGTGATGTAAAACAGCATTATGCTGTAATGTGTTAAATTAAAAAAATTACGTACAATATATTTTCAATATTTAAAAAATGTGCCTTTATTAGTGGTAGTTAGATTTATTTGTAAAGTTACAGATACTTTTTATTTTCTTCTAAAACTTCTTTTTTAAGTTTTCTTTATGGGCAACATGCCAATTTTATAATTAAAGGAAAGAAGTATTTTTAATGCTTATTTAAAAAATTTGAAGTTCTTCAAAAGATGCAAGAATGGTAAAATCAACTCTTATTAGAGTAGGTTTAAAGAGTTAAAAATGTTCAGTTTTACAGATATTCTGCCATCTAACCACCTAAATATTCTCCCATCACACAAATGGTTTACAAAAGCACCCATTTTGCTCTAATCTTAGCAGTTAAATTATATAATTTTGATTATTTTTGTTTTATATTATATTGTTTAATTATTTTTGAAGCTGAACATATGTTATTAAAAAAATTTCTGGCCATTAGGAATTCTATTAATGCACTTTAATCTGTAGTCCGAATTTAGATTTCACCTCTATACCACTACTTTCCTTTATTTAATTTTCCTTACACAATAAACCAATTTACTCTCACACAATGCATTTATTTGGCATACTGCCTTAGTCTCTATTATGGAACAGTTCTTTAGGCCTTCTTTATTTCCAGTGACTGACTTTTATTGAAGAAGACAAGCCAGTTGTTTTATACAATGTCTTTTTAACAATTTGTATTTATTTTCTTCTCATTCAATTCAGGTTATCATGTTTTTTTTTTCTGGGATATTAAGAAATGATGTTTTCTCATCAGTGAATCACATCAGATTCTCATTTTTGCCCACTAATGTGTAATTTTTGGAAGACGCTTTCAGATGATGTCTATGCTGTGTTCCTTGTCACAGTTTACATTGAGCTGTTATCATCCTTTGATATTTCGTGCCAGAATCAACTACTGTGGTGATCACAAGTTGGTGAGTTTCTAACACAATCATTTATTCTACTTTTAAATAGTGGCATTCTACTACTTTGAAAAAAATTTCCCATTCTCCTTTATTTATTCATTTATCTATTTATTAATAATATGGGTACCTGTATTCTTCTTTTAGATAATGAAGGATAATTCATTATTATCATTATTCATTTTGATATTTCAATCCGCCCATATTTGGCCCCTGAGAACTGCTTCAGGCTTGACCCATTATACTCTTCACATGCCTTCATCATTATCATATTTTTCTTTTAGCATGTCCTTACTTTGTGGCACCACAAATGCTCCAGGCTCATTTTGTACTTTTCCTTCCTCTGGAAAACTCCAGAAAAAAACAGTCTAACACTAATGTATTCTTCCTAGCCTTACTCTATTCCATATTTGTATTTCCCTTCTCCAAGAGTGAAAATACTGGTTGAAATCATTATCAGTACCTTTTCATTCAATCTTTCAATACTCAGAAAGGGGTTTCAGAATTGCTGTACACATACAGTTAGGAAATACAAACCTACCAAGCAAAATTAATTATAGGCCTTATATATTTAGAATAAAAGAATATTGAAGTACAAAGTTAAAAAGCTATTTGGTTTTAAAAATGCTTTTAAGGTTCTGCGCCTGTGGCTCAAGCAGCTAAGACACCAGCCACATACACCTGAGATGGCGAGTTCTAATCCAGCCAGGGCCCGCCACACAACAATGAGGGCTGCAACCAAAAAATAGCTGGGCGTTGTGGCAGGCGCCTATAACCCCAGCTACTTGGGAGGCAAAGGCAGGAGAATCACTTGAGCCCACGAGTTGGAGGTTGCTGTGAGCTGTGATGCCACAGCACTCTACCTAGGGGGACAGCTTGAGGCTCTGTCTCAAAAAGAAAAAAAAAAGCTTTTTAAAAAACTTATTGTGTTAGATGTTTTATCTCCTTTAATATGGTTATGTTATTTGAAAAATACTTTTTTACAAAGATGATTATGTTTGGTTAAATTTAATTTAACTTGAAAAAGTCAAATTGAATATCCTTCTGTACTTACTAATCTACTTCAATTTTGATCAAATTGGAAATGTTTTCACTTACTTTTTCACTCTGCTTATTTTTTGCAGAAAATAAAAGTCATCATATGACCCAAAGTATAAAATAAATATCCTTGAGTCTATACTGATATTAACAAATGGTTGAATAAGAATTGATGAAAATATTTAAAAGAGGAATCCTCCTTTTCTGATGTGAATCCTTACCCCTCACCTGCCAAACCCAGATTTAGATAAAATTCTTTTACTTAAAGTTTCTTAAAAACAAGGAGTACTCACAGGATTACTCAAGAAATTTAAAATGTCTATATTACAGTTGAGGAATGCTGAAGACTATTAGTTGATTTGTGTCTGGGAATGTCCACGTAGTCTATAGCAGCCAAGCAGAGGGAGCTGCATGGGGTAAGGTCTGAACTCTTAGACTTTGTCGGAGCAAGAGAATAAGAGAGATTTCTCATTGAACAGATGTAAACCACGCAGGAGTAAAAGGTAGTATTGGATCACCCTCAGTCCTGGCCAATAAAGCTGCCTAGGAGGAAGAGGGGCCTGAGCTGCAAGAAACTGGACATGGTCAACAGATTCCTGGAGCTAAGGAAACAAGCCACAGGTACCCACTGTAGACAAGAGTGCATCCACTTGGGTTAAGGTAATTTCTGGAGAGCAGAGCTCATCAGTGGTGATTACTAACAGTCCAATAGCATCTGCTGAAGTCTGAGCACACAAAGTCTTCCAGCCCACTCAGGACACCTCTGTGCCCTTCCTCATCTCTACTTCCTTTCTTCTTTTCTTTGCCTTTGGAAGTGAGAAACATCAATGAGAAGGTGGGCTAGCAGGAGAGCAGAGAGATGAGACCAATCATACACTCCCTTCCCTGAAAGCAGGCCACTGCCATCTACAGGCTTAGTATGAGAAAGGGAGGAAGGAAAGAAATCTTACTTTTCAAGAAGTAATGAATCACTTAATAAACATCGGGAAATGGTGACATCTTAGTCACTGAATTGAAATGACCTTTTCAGTCTCTGAAAGTTAGAAAAATATTGACTCTCTCTAAATACCATTTAAGGTCAGAAAATCTTTACTCCCTCTAAATAAATGTTTAAGCAAGAGTGGAAGATTAACATGAATTAGTGTTTACGTTGTGCAAAAAAACATGTTTGTTCATTGTACTAAATACATACCAGTTTGGGTCTGACTTGTGCTCCCTTCTCTCCAAATTCATATGTTGAAGCCCTAACCTCAAGTGCCTCAGAATATTAATTTGGAGATAGGGCCTTTTGAGAGATAATGTAGGTTACATAAAGTCATAAGGATGGGGTCTTAATTCCATAGCACTGGTGTCCTTACATGAAGCAGGAATTTGGACCCACAAAGAGACAGTGAAGATGTGCTCATAGAAAGTAAAGACCCTGTGAAGATATAGCAAGTAAGTGGAGAGAATCTTGAGGAAAAACCAAACCTGTGACGCCTTGATCCTTCCTGGACTTCTAGCCTCCAGAATTGTGAGAAAATAAACATCTGTTATTTAAGCCACACAATTGATGGTGTTTCGTTACAGCAGTCCTAACAAACTAATACAGTAACACCTACATATGTTTGAAATATGTCTTAGTCCATCTGCACTGCTATAACGAAATATCTGAGACTTGGTAATTTATAAAGAACAGGAATTTAATTCTGGGAAAGGTGGCTCACACCTATAATCTTAGCACTTTGAGAAGCTGAGTGGGTGGATTGCCTGAGCTCAGGAGTTCAAGACCAGCCTGAGAAAGAGCAAGAACCCCATCTCTACTAAAAATAGATAAAGCTGGGCATTGTGGCAGGCGTCTGTAGTCCCAGCCACTTGGGAAGCTGGGCATTGTGGCAGGCACCTGTAGTCCAGCCACTTAGGAGGTTGAGGCAAGAGGATTCCTTGACCTCAAGAGTTGGAAGTTGCTATGAGCTATGACACTATGGCACTCTACCCAGAACAACAGAGTGAGACTCTATCTATGAAAAAAACAAAACAAAACAAAACAAAACCAGAAATTTATATCACACAGTTTTGGAGTCTGGAAAGTCCAAAACGGAAGTTGCTGGCAAATTGAGTGTCTAGGGAGTGTCTTCCTCATAGATGGCACTGTCTTCATGTTCTCACATGTTGGAAATGGAAAGCAGACCGAAGTCCTTCCCTGCAGGACTGTGATAAGGACACTAATTCATTCATAATGGCAGAGCTCTCATGGCCTAATCACTTCCTAAGATTCTGCCTCTAAAAACTAATGCACCAGAAATTAAGATAAACATGAATTTTGTGAGGGACACACAAACATTCAAACCATAGCAACATATCACAATTCTGAGCTATGAGTGCTAAGCCAAGATGCCAGTAATCAATTCTTGAGGGATCCACTCCCAGATCCAAATATCCCCCCAGAACAGTAGGCTCCACCTCTGAACACTGCAGTTCTGGTGACTAAAGCTAAACATGAGTCTTGGTGGCGATGAACCACTTCCAAAGCACGGCAAACCCTTTCCTTTCTTTCTGTTTTTCCTTATGCAGTGGCTGTGTTTCCCATAATGGAGTTATATGTGGGTAGGTGATATTTAAGAGTACCCTTTATATAAATCTCTATGTATGGAGATTTTTTCCTTCACCTGAGAAACAAGGATTTTTTTTTTTTTTAGTATGAAATGCCAATGCAATGGAAGGGATGGAGAGAGTAAAGGCAATGGGATCATGTCTGCTGCCTACAAACCCCTTGGATTGTATGAAGAGATCATGGAAGAGAGAGGAGCTAGGACCAGAACATGACAAAGCCTCTGAAATCCGGGGACTTAATGAGAATCTAAGAATTGGCACTACCAGTATGAATATGGGTTGGAACACAATTTCTAATCCATGCCCTGTCTCTTACCAGCTACAAGGTCTTGAAATTAAGTTCATGAACTGATCCTAGGCAAAGTGCTACCTACCTCATTGATAATATCACTAGGGAGTTAAAGCTCTCTCACATATGGTGCTGTACAAGCTGGTGCATTGTCCTGGTGCAAGAGCCACACCTTTCTCATGCCAAGACTTTTAGTTAAGGTTTTCCTGTTTATCAATGTTTACTTGGTCTGCTATGCTTCTTACAGTTTGCCAAAATTTCAACACACAATTCAGGAATTTTTGTAATGTTTTCATCCGTTCTGTTTGTTACTGACCATGCTGACCTCTTTTCATCTGTGACTCTTTTTCTTCCCTCAGAAAAATGTTTTAATTTGTGCACTGCCATTTTCTTCACAGCATTATCCTCATAAATTTGATTTAACATGTCTCTGTTTTCACTTCCACTTTCGCCAAGTTTAACAAGAAATCCATGAATGTTCATTGTTCTTAGGACAGCACAAAAACGCAACAGTAACAAACACCACTCAGCAAGGCACCATCACCCATCAACACTAACCCAACTATGAGACACCAAGGTTATGAAACCTTACTGAGTTGTCTGTACCATGCTGCCATCGTGAGCATAAGATGGTAAGTTTAGGAACTTAATTTCAGGCTTTGTTTGTGACCATGGGCTAGCCCTTCACCTCTCTGATCCTCAGCTTCATCATTCACAAACTGATACTTATTACTATTGTGACAGTTTAACCTAATAGAGAATTCTGTTTTCTCTCCCTATGCCTTCCCCTTCTAGAGGCACCAAATCCTGTCCTGACCTCCCAGAAATTCCCCTAAGCTCCAGGATTAGTTTTCATCCTTTTCCATAATCCTTGAACCCTTGCCTAGACTTAAATTTTCAGCCCCATATACATCTTGAAAGAGGTAATTTTTGATCCAAATGAGTGAAACTTTAACGGTGCAATTGGAGGCAGTTAGATAGTAATCTTTGTCAGAAACCCCCCCAGGAGTATTTCTATAACATTAACTATAATAACTTACACATAAGAACATATCTTTTATGTAGTAAGGGTTTTTAGCAAATAATGTATAGTTAATAAAGCATGAAGAGGCAAGAAAGAGTAGTAGCACAATCTCTAAGGCCTATCTACCTCTATAAAAATCTTGGCTCCACCACTTCCTGGGTGCATGATCTTGGGCAAATTATTAATACTAAAATTCTTGATGCCTCAATTTCATCATCTGAAAAAGAAAATGGAATAGTATCTACTTTAAGAAGTTGTCCTCAGGGAGGGGAGGAGCCAAGATGGCGGTCTGTAGCCAGTTTTCTGCAGACGCTCCCATCCAGAAGGAGAGTTAAAGGACAGAAATTTAGCAAGAAAGCCAATGGTTTGGAAATGAGCCAAAAGAGAAGGTCGAAGAACGCACATCAACCCTGCTGGAGCGACCTGCAACCCCAAGGATACAAATAAAAGGTACAGAGCACATTACCAAGTGGACGGGAGTCCCCTCCACCATGAGAGCCGCTTGCAGTATACGCCATACCTTCATACAAACAAGCAAGTAGAGTTCAGATGTCCTCCCACTCTACCCCATGGGAGAGATCCTCTAAAAACCAGACCTCCTTCCCCTACTAGGGTGCTGTGGCACTCTCCTGCCAGGCATAAAACTGTATAAAAACTGTATATATTCTCTACCTGCAAGTTGGAACTCCCGGCACTTCCCTCCACTCTCACCCTGAGGTCTGGAGGTCTCTCCCCCATGGAGTCCAGATTCTTGGACACTTTCTCGAGGGGTGTGGACAGGGTGCAGGGTGTTGCCGGTCTGTGCTGTTTTCCCGGCTCGGGAGCAGTGAGAGGAAAGTGAGCCGAGAGGTGGCCAAAGTGGAGAGGCGGTCCCCTGAGGCACCAAGCCCCAGCACTGAGAAAGCTTTGCTAAAGTTCGGCCGGCCACACCTGGCCCTCAGGGGATGACAGCTGAGACAAAGGGCTGAATCCCACAGACTGAATCAGGACTATTAGCAGCCCGGCGTCTCTTCCACAGGGTAGATATTCTGCAAACTTGTTCTGTTCTATCAGCTTTTTCATCTACTTTACATCAATCAGGGACAAGGCTGGAACTTAGTGAATCACCCCAGCACCTATCAAGTACCCAGGTTGTCAGGCCTCACCTCCCCCTTGCCAACACCGACATAACTGGTGGACTGGCTGAGGAGCCACAGAGCCCCATGTGACCTAGGCAGGTGCAAACCTCTAGAGCATCTGCTCATTGGAGGGAACTGGATCACAGC